>JAQIVE010005929.1:0-12173 GCA_034698285.1 Sminthurinus bimaculatus | reverse complement strand
AGTAAATACGAAAAAAAACATGCAATACGCGTAAAAAATTTTGCAATGTATTTAAATACGATAATACGTAATATGATTATAAATATGCATAAATATAAGGTGTATGTGTAGCGCAAATAAATAGTAAAAACAAACTATATTCTGAGATACATAATTTAATTCGCATAATGTCTATAGAAAGCTTGTAGACATATCGCTTGACTCGGATGATGAGCGTTTGAAAGTCATGTCGTGAATCAGCATATGAATAGAGAGAGAGAGAAAGAAAGGTTGAGGAGTATGTGCACAAATGTCTAGTAATAATAAAAGTAGGTGTGACATTGATAATTTTGATGAAGCTCATCCAAACTTTTAAGTTTTGAGATTATTACGTCGAATTTATATTCTACATTCTAGTGCTCCAGGGGGAAATTCTCCCAATATATGTACTTACAATGCCTTCAATCTTATAGTACATTCTACACTAAATTTCGTTGCTGCCTCCAAAACTACAAAGTATATGTTTCACATGCAATGTAGATACATATATCTACAGTTTGCAGTTGAGAGAAAAATTGAGAAAAAATCTCAATATTATGCAGGCTCTGGTCTGGGTGTCTGTATAAATATGTATTTATTTTATCACACAGTACCGTCCCTCCATTTTTTGAGCCATCATCATACAATTACATTATTTAAAAGTATTCATTTATACGATTATGGATTATGTATATTTTATATTTATACCTCTTATTATTATTACTTTTATTATTATTATTGGACTTGACTAACCATGATGATAGTTGATGGTAATAACATGACTTTTTTCTCCATGTTCAGCCTCCTTTTTCATATTTATTATCCAGCATCTTCTCCAGGTACTAACTAAGAAGAAGAATAAATTATATTATTAGTACAATACTACATGAGATTAAGCACTAAAAGGAGTGCATGTGGAGACACTTATTATATTGCATAGCTATATAGTAGTCAATATATTATACAGGTATTATTTGTGTAGTTGGTTTAAAAAAGAGGTATGAAAGTTGTGTGCAGCAGAAGCAAGTTGATTCAAGACTCAAGTCAAGAGAGGCTCTATAGAGATAAGTGTGTTCCGGTTTTGTTTGCAACGTTGAGCTCTTAAGTGATTTCCATATTCCAAATAAGGGGACTGTGAAGGACTTGTGTGAGTAGTTATGTATCTCTCACCTGCCCTAAAATTTTCTTTTTCCCGTCCCGTCCTTCTTCTACGATTCTGTAATATGATGAATGGTTCTCGGGTGTGTGGGATGGAAGAGAGATAGATTGGAACATGAGGGAGATTAAGAAAGAAAGAAAGAGGAGAAGAGAGATAGAGTTGAGATTCAGCTCTGGATTTTTCTTTCTGACTTGACTTGACTTCTCAATCTCAAGCTTGAGCATTCGTCTCCCGAGTTATATTCATAGCCCATGGAATGGATTAGTACTCCACAAGCTGTCCAGTAGCTCACACCGCTCAGCTAGTCTGTTGTTTTACTTGTTGATAGTTTTTGAGTGTACAACGAGTGCGTGTACAATTAGTACATAAGCACACATAACTATAATAATAAATTGGTACCATTATCGCAATTTTGTTTTTCAAGTTTAAGCGTTTGTGCTGTATCGCCCCTTTCTCTCGATATTATAATCGTGCATCTTGCGTCTACTTTATCGCAAGTCAGACCTTTCTTTGTTGGTTTTTCTTCCTCAAGCTTCCTTTGAATTGAGTGAGTTTTCAGTCGTTTCTTCGACTGCTCTTTAAATCGGATTCGTATGATGCCTGTGGGTACACAAATACACAGTCAACAGGGTATAGTGTTATACATTGTATACTTTTATTTTGAAACTAAAAAATAGTTAAGATAAATAATACTTCTTGGGTTTAGAGTTTAGAGTACAAGTTTGAAAAATGGCATTCTTATTCAAACTCGTATTCAAACATGAAACTCTCATTCATATTCAACTTTGGATTGGATTTTAATATTTTGGAAAATGAAAAAAAAGAGTATATCGTAGAATATCCACATTTTTAGATGATAAGTGTAGTAAAATTGAGCTGAAGCAGTGTGTATATTTTAATGATTGCTATTATCTGACGTTATTATTGGGAACGAGTACGTATATTATGTATGAATCTAGAAATCTAGAAAGTATAACTGCTCGTTTGTCTGTTTGCCTTTGTCTGTGTTTATGTAGATGGGTTGTACTGTGCACTGTCGATTTTTCTATTGTCTCATTGTATTTACGTGAAATGCAGGCATAGTAGTATATAGCAATAATAATATAATATAATATTACAATAGTACGTTAAATTGACAAGCTGGTTTCTATCTCATACCAATACCCTATTTGAACATTTTCGCATGTGTTTTGCGTTTTTCTCTATTGACAGTTGACAAGTTTTTACAAAAGTTTGTTATAGGAGAATTCTAAAAGTTTATTTTTCTGTTTATCAATGAATTATATTTTAAATTCATGGAGATAACACCAATACAATTTGTCTTAGTGCTATATTATAATCCTGTTTTTGATTTAATCAAAGTTTGAGTCTAAGGAATAATACTTTTTGCAGTATCTAAGGATAGTTTTGTGTGCTGAGAGTGCGATATATGCTAAATAAAAGTGACAAGTTTTTTCGTTATAAAGTATAAAAAGTTGATACACATTATGGCAGGAGTTGAAGTTTTAATTTTCCAGACACACACGTTTTGTATTCATTAGAAAAAAAAGCTTTAGCGTGCAAATTAATTTAGCCTTCAGAATAATTCACAAGAGTGAGAACTAAGTTGGTTTTACTTATTGAGGTGTAATTGCCCATTGACATAACAAACAAATTTGAGTGGAGTGTATAATACGATGTATCTGCATATGGCACGTTATTACTTGAAAGGTATAGTTCATAGTTAATGGCTTACTCCAAAACTTTTAAAATTGTTTTAAAATCCGAGTTAAAAATACTCGGAAAAATGTTGTTGTTCCCAGTTTCAATGCGTGCATTCTTAGTTTTATATAAACATTATGTCATTTTCAGCTAGATATTGTTTTGATAAAAGAAAAACTTATGAGAGTACAAGTACAATAATATGTACTTATGTAAAAATACTTAAGAAAAAGTTTATATGCATAGCTCTCAACTCCAGCAGACTTATTATCATTATTATTTATAAATAATTGTTTGAATGAAAACAATACTAATTATAATAATTGTGACTGTTCTGACATGTCATAATATATGTAATTTTAAAATGCGTTACATTTGTGTGCGTATTCGAATTCACTTTCTTTCATTCTACAGTACGTTGTCACCCACGCACATATGTATGTGTCCTTATGAGCAACCTACTCATTTGATGATGAAGTATACAAGTTGTCAAAGAAAAAAATCAGTTGTAATCACCAAAAAATAATCGCATGTGTATCTAGTCGTGAGTATCATCTTGTAATATTTGACTCCTCTAGTTTGTAAACAAGGAGCATATGTTTTGTATTTTCAATTCAGCCTAACTCAAATTCTCTCTCTTAAGTTTAGAGTCTCTAGATTTTTTTAAGAGTTTCAAATCTACATTGACTGCCACGAAAATGATGAGATTTTCCATGTGTGTATAATAATATTGTATATGTATATTGTGTGTACGTGTATTTGTGTGTTAAATATGTCTATGTTTTTATTCAGAAATGGACGGTTGGGACAGTCGAATGCGTAGGTATAGTTCTGGTTCTGGTAGTAGAGACAACTCAGGTAAACTTGAAGTCACACTCTCTTCATTTGTAATCATATGTGGGGGTGGATACTGACTGTGTACTGACTGAATTACAATGGTCTTCGGTCTACATTGCTTATAGTTATAATAATTCCACATATTCTCAATCGATATAATAATGCTCTCTCTACTACCAACTACCATCACTGATGATACATATAACCACGTACCTACTTGTATCTCGTAATTATAATAAATTAAAATATTACCAAGTGAAAATGGGTATATAATATATATAACTAATGTATATTATGATAATGTAATAATATAATAATATGGATAAACACTGTAAACAGAGTTTATCATAACAACTGTTAAACTATACCAATTCTGTATACTAAAAGTTAGAAGCATAATATTATAAATCTTGTATTCGTAACATGCAACATTATAACAAAATAATACAGTCCGAAAGGAAACAAAATAGAGACACAGCAGCTTTTGGAGTTTGGAGACTCGTGAAAAAACTTAATTAATGAAGAAACAGAGAAATCGTTTAGTGAAACTAATAACTTATATGTGTAAACGTATACCACCATCAGACAGAAAAGAACCACTATTTGGTGTACATAATATTATTGTGTGCTGGCTCAGCTTGCTGCTCCTCTCTGACCTTAAACTTAAACTTTTTTTAACCAACCTCTGCCTCTTATAGTTCGTTACACATGCAAAATTGTTGGATCATCGTTTTTTGTCCATCCTTCATCTAATTTTTTGAGCACAGTTTAGTTTATTAGGTATCTTAGGTACTTGACAAAATATCAAGTACACGTACAAAATTGTAGACTCCATAACTTACGTATTTGCAATCAAGATGACTTTTCCATTTTGTAGATTTGAATTATACACAGGTATAAGAATGCGAGGGTGATATTTTTTTACATTCCAACTATGTAAAATGGAATATTTGCGTGCATAGACTATAGATATGTTGTGTATTACACGAACATTTTATAGATTCAAAGTTTAGGGCTACAGTAGTAAAATCGAATGGAATGAAAAAATTAACTGCGTTTTTCCATTGATGGTAAACAAAGAAAAAGAAATGGTAGATTTTCCATAAACCTAATCAGCTACTTGCATTTTAGTTTTTGTGTGAAGGAATAGTTTAGTGAGTGACGGCTAAAATTTATTGCGACACGGTAGTTGTTTTTTTTCGACTACTTTTTGATAGATCATTAATTGGATTCTGTAGTAAATCTAGAAGCCAAAATGGGTTTATTTAGTTGCCAGCCCATTTTAGAAAATGGTGTCGTAAAATAATATCATCTGTATTCTATACCTTTGCAATTTTAAACAGTATAATTTCGTTCTTTCTTGCGTCAACTTTTAAATATTTTTTTACGTGTCTTCGTCATCCCTCGTAAATATTGGCAATAAGATTCTGACATTTGATCCAGGCAGTTGTAAATTGCATATATTACAGCTTGTGTATTATAATCACAGGGCACATGTGTAAGCATGTTTGTAAGCGTTTGTTTGTATCATGATGATGAAAAAACTGTGAACTTTCTTCGTAGAAAAGGCCACATATTGGCATTTAACGACAACAAGTTTGAAGCCTAAGCTACAACATACACACATGCAAATAAAACATGGTGTTGTACATAAAAAGAGCATTTCCAACACCGATTTGCTTAAGTTAAGGAGCAAAATGTCATTTATCCACAAAAATCCTGTCTGCAAAAATTCACAAAGGAAGATAACATGTCGTTAGGTGCCAAAGCTGGAACCATGTTATGCATGGTCTTTTCACTAAACAGTGATTTCTTTTGTTCGGTAATAAGACAGGATGGTTATTTATCTCCTCATTGAAATAAGAAGAACAGGGGTTTGACTTACAGTGCTTGATTGATTATAGTCCAAGATACAAAACTGTAAGTAGTTTATTTTCATATGGTGTAGCAATGTATAGAAAGAGCTGAACTTGCAGACGAAATAACATACAGAATATAGAGGATCTTATTTGTTATCATAGTGCACCTTTATGTATGTAGGAGATTGACAGTGCTTCAAATTGTTGTTATGCTTAACACCTTCCCTTTCTCCAAATGTTTATTATGGGAGAGACTGGCAGGAAAACAGAAGAAGCGAATATTTATTGTTTTAAAAAGCTTCTTCCATACTCGTACATGTACAAATGTATGATGTATGTATGTATAAAGTAGATACGTGCCGATAGCTATTCTTCATCATCACCACGAGGCGAATTTGATGAAGGATAATTGTGTAAACTTATAATAATTGTTTTTGTTATTATTGTGTCGTTTATGTAAATCCACTATATTATTGTTTTTATTCTCTTGGAGGTTTGATTACGGGGCAGGGTATAAGATAGAGATAGAATGAAGTGATAATATTGTAAGCTAGTATGTGTATTCATATTAAGTATGATGTTCTTTTTTAAGAGATGAGTGGTTTATGCTGTCATGATCATGACCATTTAGAAATAAAGCAAATTATTCTCTTGAGTAAATATTGAATACATCAAGTTGTTTGCGTACTATTTTGGAAAAGAGGCTTTTCTTGAGGGTTGGCTAATGTGTACAGCAATTTATTTTTATGACTTCAAGTGAGAGTGTGTGTGTAATGTGGGTATACATGTGTGAACACGTTCACTGTTTGTTATTTTTTGTGCGAGACTCATCATGTTTTCAGTTTTTTTAAAACGCCGCTTCTTGTATTTCACCAGCTTCACGCCAAAAATGTGAGCTGTACATTGCACATATTATGCTTTTTTGTCTGAAAAGCAGAGGATATAATCGTTGTTTAAAGTATACGACGTTTTCATAAAATGGGAAGATTTTCTACCCTTTGAAAGCTAAACAAGGCGGTTTTCCTTACAATCCCGTAACTTTTTGATGACGACGAAAATTGAAAATAATGCTACTTCTCAACCGGCGACACACACACATTTTAAAATAGACGGAGCTTTTGCATGCTACTTTCATGATAAAAGTTTCATCATTCACGGAATCTATCAAAATTCGATTTACTGAATTTTTAAAAAATTTGTCTTACATATCAGATAGCAGTCGTTCTGCGTGATGCTACGAGGTTATATTTTACGC
Source organism: Sminthurinus bimaculatus (assembly GCA_034698285.1). Classification (NCBI taxonomy): domain Eukaryota; kingdom Metazoa; phylum Arthropoda; class Collembola; order Symphypleona; family Katiannidae; genus Sminthurinus; species Sminthurinus bimaculatus. Next base: position 5,344 of record JAQIVE010005929.1, on the reverse strand, counting down.
ATGATAATTGGGATATTGTCTGAGTCTGGTGCTTTATTTTAATTTGAAACCTTTGGCTTATGTGTGGGCTTTCTATGCATAATCTGTTTATTACATATTTATATATGTGTCCACTAGCTGGTTACTTTTGTGAAAAATGACTGCCTCAAGGGAGAGAATGGAGCAATGAGCATTATTTTCTTATCCACATTATTTTGTTGGGTGATGTACATGTACCTATATGTATGTGTTTATTTTTTATGTACTCGTGATGTTGTTTCTTGTGAACGATGTTTGCTTGTGTCCAAAATGATGATGTGAAGATGAATTAGTAAAAAGTTTACCTGGAGAATTTGAGTCAAATTTGAGGGTGGATGATAATATCATAATGTGAAATTAACATTATTATTATTTTTAACATGTTTCGTATATGCATGTATTTATGCCTGTGACCATATAATACTAAAACTAAACGTAAAGGGTTTTGCTAAACTGGTTTTGAATATATGGCAATGGCTTTTTTTTTCGTTTAGTTAATATTCGTTTTTATTCCATGCACTACTATAAATAAATGTACAATAGTTCATAATAAAATTTATCAACCTTTCTTAAGCGTCAACCTTTGTTTTTCGCTCAATTGCCTTTGAAATAAAAAATTAAAGTGAATTTCTTCTGTTTTTTTACAGAGGATAGGACCATTTTGACCGAAGATACTGATAGCTTTATTATCGGTAAGAAAATTTCCATTTTCCTTCTCGCTATTTATAGTGAAAATGATTATTTCGATTATTAAAATTCAGACTTCTTATTCAATTGGTTGAATACCATGTTTTTATAGGTGATGTCGTCTGGGTTGGCGGTGCTAAACGTGGTAAAATCGCGTTTATTGGCGAAACACAATTCGCTAAAGGTGATTGGGCTGGAATCGCCCTCGACCAACCCGTCGGTGAGTTGAATTACCTTATAACAATGAAGAGGTTTCAAACATATCATTATGATTTTGCTGCATGAATAAAACCATTGCTGTCACAATAGTTGAGTAAAATTACAATTTGCTGCAAATGGAAAAATAGTCTGGGCATGGACGAAATTACATGTTATTATAATGAGATTATGTATGTACATACTATAATTTGTTTTTGGTTTTACATTGGTTTTTTGAATTTGGTCTTCTATGGTTATATAATCTTTCTAATCATTACGACTTTGGTATACTAGGAAAGAACGATGGAATGGTCAGTGGAATCCGATATTTTCAATGTGATCCTATGCACGGCACTTTTACGAGGCTGACTCGCCTCACAAGACATCCTCTGCCACCGTACGATAATGATGATTGTTTCATCCATGGAAACACTCCTCCAAGGTGTTTGGCTGACTACAGACGGTCTCCATCACCATTTCGTTCCAAATCTCCAAGCCCGGGTCCCATGACGCCACGTCTAGGCAGCCCCACTCCGGCCATTAGAATCGGCGAGCGTGTGATAGTTCAAAGCTCGAGTGGAACCAAGAAAGGCATCTTGAGATTTATAGGAAATACCATGTTTGCACCTGGTAAGCAAAAATTCCTATACAATTCTACGTACAATATCAAAAGTAATTTATTTGTACTGTATAGACTACTCACCATTGTCAGTTTTAAAATGGTTCTAAATGTATTGGCATAATAATCTAGGTGAATGGGCTGGGATTGAGCTTGACCAACCAATAGGCAAAAATGATGGTTCAGTAGGAGTACATAGGTATGATTTTACTGTTGATATATGATATATTGTATGTTTGTTTACATTTTTAGTTTTTAGGTTGAAATTTTGTATTAATTTAATTATACAATGACTGAAATTGTTTAAACGGTGTATTGATTGAATATTGAATTTTTGTTTATGCAGGTACTTCAGCTGTCCAGATCGTTACGGACTTTTTGCTCCAGTGTCTAAAGTTAGTTTAAAGATGAACAGATTTACTCAAAAGTGATATGTGACATGAAGTCGATCGATTTCAACATTTATTTGTATTTATCCCTAGGTATTTAGTAGTCCAACAAATAGATTAACTCCAAATCTTCGCAAGCACGGTTCGCGTGAGAGCATGGATTCTAGAATGTCCAGCATTGGTTCTTCCTCCGCTCCTCGACCTCTTCGAGTATGTTTTTTTTTAAATTTCCTTCTTGCCTTTTACATTTTATCATGAAAAAGTATTCTAACATAACAATGATAACATTTCTTACGCTTCTGCTGCAAATACGTATAACTTTTACCTACATACTTGTATCATCATCATTAGTATCTTATGGTTCCTAAGACTGTGGATTTTTGTGTAACGTACGTTCAATATAATAATAATACCTATTATGACCTTGTCTAAATTTTTAATCTTCAAAATAAACAGAATCCTTTGGTTCCCGTTAGAATTGGTACACAATGCTTGCCCACCTGTGCTTTACAGGTTAATTGATTACTTACATGTCTTTTTACAAAGAACGAATACATTTAGATTTTCTAACAGTGTTTATTATCACTTATTACTACATTTCCCCATACAATGGTACAAGGGTTCATGCATTAAACTTTACAGTTCACTTGGGGAGGTTGATTTAATCAAGGGCTCTCCTGAAATCTTTGTCTAACGTGCCGTATGCATACATATAATATCTAATTTTTTGGAATATTTATTTTATCACGCTTTGTTAAGGAGTCGTTAACAGCTTGTCAGTATCAAACCAACGTGTTTACTGTGAAGTTTGTAAATGTCTCAGTTCACGTGCGTTTTACTAATTCGTTTTGTCTTCTTTTGGAGGGATGCAAAACAGTTTATATAAGCTTTAAACGCAAATTGCAGGTATGCACCAAAGCACGCAATCTAAAAAAAAGTCCGTAAAAGGACATAATATCATTTTTTTTATAATATAGTGTACACTTATTTAATGCACCGACTTGAATTAATTGTCTATCGACAAAAGAGCTGACTCAAACGTGACAGTTAACAAGCTTTATTTTTCCCAATTGCGTTGTAAAATGATTAAGATTAAGTATTTGTTTTGTTCACTTTAGGAAAAAAAAATCTAATTGCACGTTTAGCTTGTCAACTGTGATTGTGCCAAGCGAAATAATTTTTAATAATATTTTTTAATAAATTTTAAAAACAGTTGGGTGACACTGTGCTATATAATATGCTGAATGCAACAATAACAACAACAATTGAACGTTTTTAAACTTTTTACAAGGAAGTCCTAATTGATTTATTTTGATTTGTCATGCGTTTTTCTAATGGAAATGAACCAAAACCTTTATAATTTTATAGGAAGGATCTTATGACAGCGATAGTTACTTTTGATTTGACCACCCACAGGCTCCATAATGTCAACCAGTTTTTCTGCTGGTTTAGTCTTTAGAGGAGGAAAACGCTGGCTATCAATTATTTTGTTGCGCTACTATACTTATACTATTGAAATTTTACTTTGTATTGCTACATTGTACTATACATAATATAGTTAATGTTATGAAATATCGAAGATTTAAATATTTGTATGTATACACACATTCCTATTTAGATTTACCACAACTTTTAAGCTGTAAAATGTAATTTTTCACCATGAATCGTCGGTCCAATTAAAATATATGTCTCTTACCTTTTGAGCTAAACAGCCATAATATATTGTATACATTAGGATTAAATGATTAAATGGTAGGAAAATTAAATAACAAACATTACGTTAATATATATTACATTATATAAATAAGGAACGAATAGTATTATTATCGTTATCTACTACATATTTCCATACGCTGGTGCTGGTCTCAACTTCCCTTTAATAATTCCAAATGTTGCTTTTTCTACTGTGGAAATTAGAAAGTATTACGTTGTGTATTCAAATTATTATGTATTACAGTGAATTTTCCCCTTACGTACACGCAACACACTTTCATCTGTTAGACAATGAAATGTGCGACGTATCTAAATGGAGGCTGTATGCTTTCCTGGTTCTATATTATACGCTATACAGGAACAAAACTAAGTATTTACTCGGTTTATTTTACTTACTAACTTTATTATTATCGGTTATTTTATAATGTCCCGAATAAAATAATAAATAATTTCTGAAACAAGTCCTTCAATACATATACATGCAAAAGAATGTACGCGTGTGTAACGTAGCAGCAAAGTGAAGAAGCAACAAAATCACGAATTACCCGTTCAAAATTTACATAATATATCTGACAAGCTGCAGGGTAATCAGAGAAAGTGAAATCTTTATTTGTTTTTAGCATGCCTTTTTTTAGTAATAGTTGGTAATCGAGTGTGGTTACATAATAGTATAATATAAATAATGTTTTCAAGTTTTGCATGAATTCTCGGTACAGTGATCTTTGATTTTCAAAATATTGCATGATGTACATGTGGTCGTGATTTAAGCAACCCGAAAGTATCGTAGGTGTTCGTCTACTCATACTCGTGAACATACTTGATAAATAAACGAGTCGGTTAGGCTTGCATAATGAACGTGTAGACACGTTCGCTTACATATATGCTCGACATGGTTTGATTTAATTATTTATAGCTATGCCGTAATGCAAAGGATTCAATGTTGATGCATTATACTCATTGCTTTTGGGCTGATTGCATCAAACTCATGATGTAACTAGTAAGTAGTACAAGTAGTACATACATCCCGTGTAAAATACGAAGTTGCTATATAGTATATACAATATACATATATGTTGGTTTTTCTGCTCTGGGAAAAGTGGAAAGAGAAAGTTTTGCATGAATAAATTTTTGGTCCATTCATTTTCACTTTCTTTCGAATCCACACGTATCTTTGCGGGCCTAAAACACTTTTTGGTAAAACAATACAAAATTGGAACTTGCACTATTGGTATTTGGTATTATGATCTTTAAGTATACTATACTGGCACCGACAAATAGAATACTATCCTTTTATAATGCCATGATACTTTGTACCATTGAATGGGGAACAAAAAATACATTCCAAATATAAGCAACTGTAGTAAATACCTTGATTTCAAACTAATATTTATTTTGCATGAATCAATCACACAGTCGGTATTACAAGAGAAAGAAAAACATTTAGAGCAACTTCTAAAAGAACGAGACATGGACATGAACGAGGCAGCCCAAGCAAATAGACTGTATGAGGATAGGATACAGGAGCTACTGGAGGCGAGGACCGTTTTACAGCAGGTATGAACATTTAATTCATCAAAACATTTTTGAGTTTCAAGGGATGCACTCAAAAATCGTCTTGCAAATAAAATGCAAAGTAGACACTTCAAATCCCCTTGGTTACTGCAGATTCTCCACGAGTTTTTCAAGTGTTTTTTGGAACACAAACTTAAGTAACCCTGGG
>JAQIVE010005928.1:0-12174 GCA_034698285.1 Sminthurinus bimaculatus | reverse complement strand
AATTCCTCAACCCCAGACACGACAATTTGCTCTGATTGTTTTACAACTCACCAATCTTCATGTGTTGGCCTTTCAAAACCTATTCAAGTGTCAATTGGTAAGAATGAAATGCGTGTGTTTGTCTGTGTGTAAAATTCCATGGTGGACAGCCTTTGACAGCCTGTCCATTGTTCATTTACACAACTATTTTATACCTCCGCGAAGGCTGCCAAAGTCAAGGCAAATAAAATAAGTCATTTATTTATTAGCCCTACGTCAACAGCAAAAAGGACGTGGGAAGAGGAGAAAAAAGGCACAAACGCTTGCCTGATACTCCTTCATTTCAAACAGAGGTCTCCAGTTACACTGGTAAGACGAACTTGCAAAATTGACTACACCAAGCAAGACCATTTTTGGTAAATTACGGACTTCTGATGCTTGATCATACTGCGAAGGGTGTTGAAACGTGACTGTAGACTCGTACATCACGAAAAACGATTTGGACTTTAATATTCCAAAGATCTAGAAACAACTGAAAAAATTCGATAAAATTCATTAAATTGAGCAAGCATTCTTCATCATATTTTCAGGAACCCTAAAATAAATAAACGGTTTTGATGTGGGGTTGCTTTTTCCATATTTCAAAAATTTTTTGAAACAATCAAGATATATTTTTAATCGGCTGTCTCACAAAGCAAAGTAATGCGTTTTGGCCTAGGCTACAAATTAATTGAATAAACACATACTAACTTTTTAAGAGCCAAGCTTATCGTCATACCTATAGCTAAAACTATTTTACAAAACTAATTTTTGTAAATATGAACATATTATTTATACGTAACATGTATGAAGAATTTGTGGCTGAGACTTGAGTTGACGTGATCTGTGTTGATGCGTGTGGCTTTCCTTTTTAACTTTTCCCCTGTTTCCGACTCCAAATTCATGAAGAATCCAGCAGCAAAACCTTAAAGTTAAACAGTATGTATGCGTAAGCATGGGCAGAACAGGGGGAAAAGTAGAAAAGTGAAGATTCTGAAACTGAAAGGAGCAGAGAGAAGAACGATAGCCATGTCATTTTCTCCATGATTCATTTCATGCCTGGAAATTATTTACTGTGTCAGTATTATTTTATAGATACACTCTTCACCATAAACTTGATGTTTTAAATACCTGGATGCTCAAAGAAGTTTCAAAGGCTCATTCTTTGTCTTCTTCTTCGTCTTCGTCTTCCTTAACATGAAGGACCTCCTTAGGTTTGCCTCATAAAAAAACACACACATACACACACCACATCACATCCATATTAAGTTTCCATACGGTGTTTTACCTACAGTGTAAACGGTGCACTTATGCACAACATTTTGGGCATTAAGAGGGCTATCAAATAATATCGGACGGCTCAGAAATATGTACCAAAAACGCTATAATAACGTGCATCATTTTTGCTGCATGGCTCTGAACCACCCAGTACAATAATATAAACGTGGAAATAAAAAGTATAGAAATGGAGGAGAAAACATCATGGAGAGTACTAACAAATTAGGGACTTGATCATTTATTTTTGTGTCAGGCGATATCAGCGGCGAGCTAAACGGCTCAAGTTAAATATTAAATATGAAACGGCAGATTACATTGCTCATCAGTCAGTGTTTGTTAAGAAAAATATTAGTAATATATGCACTGTGTGGGCATCTTTACATCTTCTATAACCATATTTGATATTCATATTCATGGCTGCGTTTTATATTTTATATTATGCGGTCTTATGCATAGCGTAATGAGGATGAGATGAACATTTGATTTCCCACTAACTGACTACACTTTTTTCAGTTCTTCATCTCCTTATACATACAAACGTAAGCATACACTTTACACACACACACACACATTAAGGATTGCAAATTAACAAGTTGATGCAAGCGTTTTTCTACTTTTCTTCCTTGGGATATATTTTTTCTTGCTCCATGTTCTAAGTATGTTCGTTAAAAAGGAGTATCTATTTAGGCCTGGAGAGTGGAGCATTGATAAATATTCGTTGTCGTGTGCGGTACACTGTGTCTTTAATACACGTATTCGGCCGTATTTATCATGAGACCGTCCTGTCGACACACATCATATTACGAACACTTGAGTCATTTATTTTCTACTTTTCGGTCTCATCCCCTCTGTACTTTGGTACACATTTTTTGTTTTGTTTTTCCTTTGAAAAAAGGCAATGTGCGATCCTTCCTCATCATTACAAAAATGGGAAGATATGTGCAAGTACATACACGTTACACATACATATATGGACAAGACAGAGAGAAATAGAAAATGCAAGAGTATTATAAATGAAAACACTAAAAGATTTTTGTAGATAACTATTTTTCCTTTGCTCAAACCCAAAATTAGTACGTATAGACAATGTATTGCACCCTGCCATCATGTCTCCTGTTATTCCTTTCGTTTCCCTTATTTTCACGTCATTTTCTAGTTTTTCTCATTTATTTTGTGAGTGTGTGTATGCATTCTCTTTCCTCGAAAGTATCAACATTCAGCTCCATTATACGCTTCAGTAATTCACCTTTGAAAGTTTATTTATTGATTTTGCTTATGCACATACCTACTGTGAAACTCTCAGGAAACCATCAAAAACATAAAATGTTACTGTAAAATCACACTCTTAAAATATTGATAAGTCATAAAAGCATAATAAATTTGTTCTATCTGTCATTTAGTTGTCCACATATGAGACCAAAAGCGACCGTGAACTACTTGTTTTCTTTACAATAACAATTATTATGCACATATTAACTGTGGTCAGAAACTTTAACCTTGTACAAATAGTCAAGCGTAATTGATATCCCATTCTAAATTTGATTCCTTGTGGAATATAAAATATTCCACATGAATTCCAAAGAGCTAAAATATTTTAGAAATGTTTTCAAAAATATTTGAAGAAATTCCTCCGGGAAATCTGCGTCCGTTCAGGAATTCATTCCTTCGGATCCATTTTCATTACATTTTACACACGACCACATCAGGAGCAACAATCAGAAAATCATAGCGGATGTAAACGTAAAAGGTACAATTTGTACTGTGTATTTTATAGGGAAGGGGTAAATGGTAAATCTAAATCTGAAAATGTCCCTAACGAGACGACAAACAGTAGTCACAGCGAAGTCCCTAAACTCAGAGCTCCAAATTCAGTAGTTGAACCCTTTTTCTTTTTCAACTGTAGTATGAGGGTAATTATATTCTACACAGAAAAAAGGTATGATATGTTTTATGTATGTAGATGTATTGTGTGTGTGTGTGTACATAATATTTTATTTTAAAAGTCAATGCATGCGTGAGGAAAGAAACATGGATTGACACGAGATCATTAAGGAAAGTCAAAAAGCCGTAAGTGGTGGACAAAACTGGAGGAAAAGACAGACGAGCGTTCATATTATACTATATACGCACATTTAACATATAAATGAATCCAGGAATCCAACACAAAGATACACATAAGATGACATGTGTGTACTTATGATATAATATAACATACATGAAAGGCCATATTAGAATGTGAATGTGAGTACATTAGCTGACTGTCATACAAAACGAAGGAAGAGCTACGCATACATATACATACATACGTATTGTATTTGTATTTGTGTAGAATAACGAAATAAGAACTATTTCAACGTCTTTTGGGAATTGTTTAAGCAAACTAAAAGGTCCTTTGTAGACGTCAGGCAGGTTATTATTAAGGGTAGTCTGTATATGTCACAATCATTTTTCACGAGTTCAATTGAGGAAGTAGGAGTCGAACAGTCTCTTGTATCTGTATATAAATGTGGATGTGAGTGTGTGTTCTGCTGTACACACTCAGTCAGTCAGTCAGTCACTCAGAGAAATATAAACATAATAGTTAGATGCTCATTATTCTTATTTTCTCTCTCTACGCTCCCTCTCTCTCTCTCTCTCTCTCTATTTTGCTTCCTATTGTTAATGTGCGGAGCATCCAGTTGAAGCGTATAGTTGATGTCATCTTCCCTTCAAAGGATAACAAGCGTCTTTCTTTCTGCCTCATTGCTTCGTTGCTCAGTTTTTTTACGCTTGCAACGGACATATAATAGACGTTTAGTCTTTTTATAGTTCAAATTTTTACTTGCATAATATATCAACCCCGTTTTTTATGCAATTTCAGGCAAAAACGAGTGAAAGACTAGATGTAAAATACATAATAAAATTTTAGTTCTTTAATGATTCTTGATGACAGAATGAAAAAAGTTTTAGGCATGTTGCTAGAATTCAGAAATTCTATTTTCATAAGTCATGTGTCCTGTGTCATAATACGCACGGTTTAAAGCTTGGTTTAAATACAGTGGATATATTCCGAAAAATGAGGAGGTACGCACACAAGTATTGTTATTAAGTAACGTGGGAAAGATAATTGTGGGAAGAGAGAGAGTACGACGGAAGGAAATGATTAGTGTGTAAATTATTATGGAGGTACGGCACACTGAAACATATCTTACTAGATATTTGAACTAACACGAACATGGACCATACATAAATGTACATGGGTACAATTTAATCGTTAAATTATGTCGTTAGTACTTTTACATATGCACAGTACGCAAACTACAATTTTTTTTGTCTAGGTCTTTCGTGTCAAATAATACAATATATGAAATTTTCGCTCCTTTCCTGTTAAAATGATAATATAATTTATCCTTTACTTGAGTTAGTTGTTTGTATAAGTAGTAAGTATAGATACATCCTTTTCAAAAAACATGGAAAGATTAGAGACATACTTTATGTCTAATAGGTATTACCTATGTATATACGTGTATGTGAGTGTACTGTGTACACTGTTGAAACTGAAATTTCCCGATTTGTCCAGTCTCCAAAATACAGATGAAAGAGGTTGGAAATACAATGATAATATTTCATGTCGACAAGTTAAGCTGGTCTCTGGAGATTCTTCTACAGTTTACAGGACAATAGCAGCTCGAACCAATATCAATATCCTATCAGTTGCAGCATCAAAACCTGACTATAACTAGTTGACGTTGTAGGAGTCTCGTAAGCAACAAAGTAATGTGTTTACCTGTCAAAATGTTGTGTGAAAAATCATTGAGAACAACAATGGCTCGTGAAATTAACTACACATAGGTACAATAATATATATTTTGAGCCTCAAAGACACACGCATTGACAAAATTCGACGTATATATAGAAATACATACATACCTATTATAGTATAGCTTTCAGTTAATAAATAGTATCAGTACAAAGGAATTTTTTCCATCCTCCTCTGCTGTGACACAAAATTGACCAATGGAACATGCACAGTGCTGCTCGTCACCATTCTTTCTCTTTCTCACTCTCACTGTTACTATTATCATCAGCATCACTTTGACTTTGGTATCAGCGCTCAATTGCCAGCACATGTCTAATGAATAAATTCACATTGGATAGGAATAAAGGAAAAGGACGGAGTGGCAGAAAAATAGTCATTAATTTAAATAACAACTTGAGAGCTTGTCCCTTGTTCTAATATTATGTATATGTATGTAAGTTATTTTACGCGTATAAATCCTTGGTGTACATGGTACATTGAGTATTCGCGTTGGGCAGACAAAATGGAAAATGGAAGTTTTGACTGTTCTTTGGGTGGTCGATGAGGCTCATTGAAAGCAAACAGAAGGACCTTTTACACCTTTGGATATTAAAGTCCAGTCGTCATCTTGTTACAAGAGACCCCTCTCCATTCTCTTTCTCTTGTTCTTTTGTGTGTCCTTCCAAAACTCTCCTCCCACTCCTTCACCGTCCATCTGTATCTTTGTATTGAACATAAAGTCAAGAGAAATAACCGTATAACTATACAACTTATGACTATTCTTGTATATTATGTATATACTCCATAGCTTTACTTTATGTTTATATTTCTCATTTTCGTTTTTATATTGGAAAACTCTGGACTCTTGACTACGCCATACAAGTTCTCACTCCATATTTCTTCTCCATTTACAATACGACACAATAGGCTATCACACAGCAGCACGTAGACAGCATCTATTTTTCATGACAAAATCTAGATTACTCGTAATGCTCCACATAGTGTATTTATGCTGCGCCAATTTATCCTTAAATTTCTTCAGGTTTCAAAAACTCTGTCAGCATTTTTCTAACATTTTAATCTAGCAGTTTAATGTATTAATTGTACATAAGTTCAGATGCATGGGAGGGGGTTACAAAATTTATTTGGTTATCGACTTAGCTACTTAAAGTAAAGCTAAATACAAGTGTCTTTAGTATTGTTGTTATGCTATTACGTATTTATTTTATGGCTTTTTAAGAGTAATAAAGCTGCATTATTGAAGATTCAAAAATATTTTTTCACATGATTTTGAATATATAAGAAAGTACAAAAAAAATCATATCCAATTTTACATAAAAAATCCTCTCTAGTGTATAATATACATAAGCTGAAAACAAGGTAGCAGTTTATATGCCGGTAGAAGGTGTGTGCTCAATGTTGTTTGAAAGAGGGCACGCGAAACAATTTTCAGTGACGAGAGTGAGAGCCTTTACAATGTACTTAGTACTTACAATGCACTGCACTCAAACTAGACAAGACCTGGAGAGGAGTCCAAAAGAAAAGAGGCAGAGATTTACGATTGACGCTGGCTGGTCTACAGCATCGTGATGGAGACAGCGAATTGCACCTCCAATTGTGATTATACAACCTTCCCTCACACTTATATACCAACACCGTAAAACGGCACAACATGAAGAAGAAGAATAACACTGAGAAATGGAAGGTAGAGGGAGAAGGGGTTACAATACACGGAAAGTCGACATGACCATAAACCGGAAAGGACTTATTTGTTTTTTTTTAAACTTTTTGTTCCTCTCCAGTTTTGAGGTTTCTATCAGTGCTCTTCCATATACCTACCACAATGAAACATTTGTAAAGGAAAGCTATTTGGCCCCTTGCGATTCAATTTTTCGTCCTATACTGGTCAAGTATTTTTAACCTCCAAGTTTTCATTTCCGTAAAAAACATGTTTATTGTTGCTATTTTCTAGCATTTTATGTAAAACTGTACAATTTTATGAAGAGCGTAGATAGTTTAAGAGTGAATATTTTATGCATCTCAACTCTGGTTTATTTATAATTTATAGTACATGAGACAAAAATTTAATCACAAAAGAGAAAGCGAAAGGTTCCTAAAAATATTGAGGTTTACCCGGTTTTTCAATACCTCGATTTTATGAATTTTTCCTACATCGTTATGACAAAAAACAATCTGCAAGGCTAAAAGTATTTTCAAATTTTAATTCACACATGGCATTAATCATTAATCTGAATAAAAATATGCAACACAAGGTAAACGTCCTTAAGAGATAATTTGACGATGTTTCTGTCTTGATAAAACTCATCACATTAGCATATTATCACAAATTAGTCATGTCGTTTCGCTTTGATTGGCTTGTTTTACAATGTCATTATTTTATTCCTGCTGAGTGATTGTTTCTCTGTAGCACTCTAAATTTTATAATTCAAAATGCTAAGAAAAAAACGCTAATTATGATCATGTGTACAAAGATTGGTAACTTTTTGAAATGTGTTAATTATTTTTATGAATAAAGGTATTCAAAGTTTCTGAACCTTTAACGGTTGATTGTAAAATTTGCAATATATGCATAGGCCATACACATGGTCTAATACATAATATACATAATAATATATGAGAAATAAAATAATGCACACGGTGGATGTTGATATGTAGAGAGCAACTACCACTCTTACCCTTTGTTTTACACTTGCGCGTTGTATTATGTAGCTTGCGATTCGATTATGCACACATAATAACTAGTCATTAGTAAGATCGATTAAAAAGAGAATAAAGTGGATGAAAGACATTATTGAAAAATGTCTGCATGTGGTAGACATATAATTGTCTCACTCACACTCAATACAACCGCTAATTGTTAATAATGACTCGCTCTATGCTGGGACTCTAGAAATGAAACACCAAGCTTACTTTTCCCCTTAATGTTAATAATATTATGACGACTTTATTTGGCCAGCCCAGATTTTGGACTGCACGCTCTATGCAATGCAAAATGAAAATTTTCATACCAAACGACAATATTGCGCAAATTTTGCTCTCACTTCAGCCCCATCATTATAATTACAACCGTCGTGTCGTTTTGCCTGACTTTTGAGCACTTAATGTTCTTCATTCTCTCAGAGTATAGAATTTTGGACAAACTTTTGCTGCGCCGTTTACAAGTTTTCCAGGAAATCTCATGTCATACTGTTTTTCGTACATTTCATACATTCCAATTTTCGTCTCAATTCGCCTGTGATTTTTAGTGCGGCTACTAACTATTGTCTATGCAGAACATTACATTATAACAATCATCTTCATGAGCTTGCTAATGTGATGTGAATCGCAGCAAACTTGTTTGAAAGAGTGATACCTATTTCTATTATATGGGCTTTAAACGGCTTAAAATTCTCACAACCTGTGTGCAATGCAACAATTATTTGTAGAATTTATGGAGCAATAGTCAGGGCAATTTCGTATGGTACTTTAATCAATTAGTTGTTTCTACAGTCCAAAGTTGGTAATTGCTGATGATTTTAGCTTTTGTACGAGCAAACATTACCTGACCACTTTGTATCTTTGACCACTTGTCGTTAATGAGTTTTGATTGTAGAGCGATTCCATTATCCATAAAGAACTTGTAGATTGATAAAGAAAAAGAGTTTACGCCTTATATAGATGTGGGAGGTTCTCGCTGCTTTTTTACAGTGTGCTAGTATAATATGCACTACCAATAGGTACTTATTCTCCTTTGCTTTGTTTTTCTTGCTGTTGCTGCTGTTGTAGTTTTGGATTTAATCTTTGGCAAAAATAATTGGAGGTGAGTTCGAGTGAGTGATTTTCCTCCACTCACTCAAATTGTAAATAATTTTGTTCATCATAATATGGTGTCTTCACCTTTCTACACTTCACTACAAGATGATGAGGGATCGGCAATGAAATGCACAGTGCATAGTCAATGCAACTAAGTAGGTGTAAACAAAATCGACAACAGATTCTACCTAAAGTATCGTAAAAAATGTTGACGGTCATAATCTACTGTTGACTAGCGAACAACCTACTGCAAAAAACAGTGTCGACCATGAACAAATGAACAGAAGCTGCATACTTAGGTATGTATGTATATAGTATATATACGGATGAGAAAAATACAACATTTGTGCATTTAAAATTGTGAGAGTCTTCATTATTATTGTACCAAACTTTTAGCATAATATATATAATATTGATATTTCCAAGATGAATCCAATTATTCAAAGTAGAAAATTGCTGTTGGCTCATTTAGTCAACAAGGTACAGATGAAACGGCAAAAAAGCTGATTGCTACCTCATTTGACTATATAAACACCAAACTGGTAACTGATGTCTTTCAACTTGGAACAATTACCGGCTCATCGTTTTCCTTAAAGTGTACACACAAGAGAAAACGAAGATCTATCCTCAATCTTTAAATTAACAAATACACGCATAGTAGCAATCGAATTATTATTCAAAATGTATTAGATGAACCTTTAGTAAAAAAGCTGCATTTAGAGCATTATGATTTTTTGCTGATTGGTAATCTCCTAATGAAGGGGCCAACAAAACTTGTAATGCATGAAAATTTTTCAACCTGGACGAATTTTCCCATTTGCACTCGTATAATATGTCTGCCTTATCACAATAATAATTTTGATAATTGTCTTGCAAACGGGCTGATTAGAATGACATTGGGAAGTTGGAACGCCATTACTTGAAATTTTATTGGCCCACTCTTAAAACTACAATAATATAATACCTCCTAGTTATACACTAGTGTACCTGATTATATTTTTTGCGCCATAATGGTGAGAATGGTTGAATAACACTCCAATTAATGGACGATGGATGGTTGCTGTAAAGCATGCAAAAATCTGTGATCATCAATATTTGCCAGAAAATCCAAGTTCTGACATTCAAAATCAAGGGATCTACTCACCCTGCATTGAAAGAATTGAATATTGGATACAGAATGTACACTGTACACTGTACACACACACACACACAAATCAGTGGTTATCAGTTTTTATCTTTCTTTTTACAAATATTACATGTAATCCCGAACAATATTCAGCAGGAAGTTGAGGTGAAAATCATAAAAAATAAAACAAGTATAATAAAAATTCATCTGCTATGACGAGTGGAAAAAACAAATTTTAAAGTAAATTATGTTTAATAAAGCTTGTCTTCAGACTTTATGATGTACAATGTCTTTCTGGCTCAATGTTTTTCAATACCCTTTTGTTATGTACTTTGTACACCTACCCACTGCAACTCATTGTGTAATCTCTTATTTACAATCAACACACGTCTAGAATAGGTCTAATTTGGTTTTAATTTCGTATAAAATAATGACCAAGCTCTCATCTTTTCCTCTTTAATTGTTTTCATTTAACCGTGTGTTCAAACGCTCAAGAACAGCGGGGAGTGACAGGAATAAAAGTTCAATCGAGTATTTTCTCGCCTTCGTCGTAATTCTCAACACTTTCGGGGGCTAATTCTTGCAAATGAATGCATACACGGTAGAAGATCTACAAATAACTTTTATTAATATTCTCGTATAATATATACCTATGTACACTTGTAATATCTAAAGCCCTGTCATTTTCACAAGCATACAGTCTTGAACTGGAAAAATTGATACCGATTCTAAACTAAACGTCAAACGTTTGCATTATGCATTTAAATAAAATTTAAAAGATCTACTTCTGTTAAAATTATATAATACATTTTTTATACAGGAAATAGAGCTCAGCAAAAAGTGTATACACATACATCTATGCACAAGTTTTATGACAGATTCAAAACGCATTTGATTCCCAAAGCCGCCACTACAGACTACAGACAACATGCCGCTTGGGACTATTATTTATGCTGATGAAAGATGTTTTAAGAAAGTAAACTAGTTGTAAAAACACAGTGGAGATGAAAGATGAGATATATATAAGAGGTCCTGCTTTTGTTTTCCAAAGATCATGTACCATCAAAAGTAAGAAGCGAAGAGCATTTGCGCGTAATATCATTATGTATGTATATGTAATCGGCTGATATATATATATATGATAAACAATACATGTACATTGCACATGTGTACAATTACATAAGATGAGAGGAGATGAAATGAGATGAGAGCATTTATTTTACAAGTTTTACAAGGCTCTTTGACTCTTCTCTCCTGTTCTTTTTTTATGTGTAAAAACGCCGTCATGTTGATATACTTTACAACTAAAAATGAAGGGTAATAATAATAATACTATTAAATGAATGTATTTCAGTCAATTTCAATCACACAAGAAGAATCAAGCCACGAACTTCTTCTCACTTTAAAGGCAGCGTAATGAACATGGATGATTTATGAGGGTAAAACACGGCATTTCTATCCGAAAAGAGGATCAACTCTTAAAGCTCGAGAGCGGAGACTCTTTTTCATTCATATAGCTTCTGCTAAACAAAGCAGTGAGGAAAAGGAAGAGAAAAAAATAAAAAACTATCATAGTAAAAAAAATCAAACTTAATTCTAATACACTGGTTCACGAAAAAAAAATTCAAAGAGTGAAAAACAAAGGAAGAAACAGTAAAAATAAAACACTATGCATGTATGTAGGAACATATATATCAGTATATATGCACCTTTTCCCATTCTCAAATACAAACGAAAAACGCGAGGGAATAAAACTAAGAAAATGGTGTGAAATAACATCAACTTAATCAACGTTCATCACCCTCAGCTTTATCCACAAGTTTTTATGTTCATCAACGTCATCTTAACGTCTCTTCGCATTATTATTATTACCACAATGGATTGTAACTAACTTTTACTTTGTTTTACTTTGCGTCACTTCCAACACATCAACATCTTCAACCCTTATTCTGTAGTTCTCGCTTGTTCTTAAGTCAACAGATGAAAAGAATCACACCAGACATCAGGCGTCATTATTACATATGTACACAACACACAACAAACATACATTAGGGTGCTTCAAACCTCCCAAACGATGAAATCCATACAAAGCATCAGCCAAAAAGTTACTTCTGGCTGAGAAAACATTTAAAAAATATATTTGGTAAAAATCCATTAAGTC
>JAQIVE010005927.1:0-12174 GCA_034698285.1 Sminthurinus bimaculatus | reverse complement strand
AGTACGAACATGTTTTTTCAAAATACTCTCCAAATGTCAAAATTGCAAGGAACGGTTTCCAACTAAGTTCAAAGGTGAGGTAATACATTTCTTTGCTATTTACAACTGGTTTTAGAATTTTCCGCTGCGTTCAAATTAGAAAAAGATATCAAAAATTGAAGAAGTCCGACTTTCGTACGAGAATTTCCATATCATCCGTGTTTCTCAAGATAAAAATACAGCTGTTCCTGTGTCAAGTAGCTGAGGTATGTGACATTCCATTGGGGAGATGGCATAAGATTTTGACATCGGAGTTGGGCGTGTGAGGATAAAGTGTGGAAAAAGTCTCATAGTTAGTCAGTGAAAGTTATATGAGGGACTTTTGTGCATGTGTACTACAAAACCTCAGTTTTTGGCAAATCTTCAATTATTTTACACCATTATTACAAGGACACATGCGCGTGTATGCGCACAAAAAAACAAAATTCAGAGTCACAGGTAGTCAAGGTAGGAGTGCTTGAACTTGAAACTCCTCACCCATGAACTTTGCTGAAGCTCTATTTCAAAAAATTCAAATGCCTATATTTTCCCAACGAACAAGAATTATAGAAGCTGGCAAAATGTCAAAAAATGAGGTGACCTTTCTTTACTACTTGCACACTACATAGCATTCCTAGAGCATTTCACTCCAGAGAAAATGACCGCGAAAAACTTCAAGCCGAAATTTGGGACTTTCGTTGCGAAATCAAAAATTCTTAAACAACCACATCTACAAAAAAGGCCTTCGCAGATTTTCATTAGAAATTGACTGGTCGTCATTGCTAAGGGGTTGACCTTTCCCTACATGAATTTTGATAAATCTGCGTTTCCAGGAAATGTGTGAGTTATGGGCAGTTACATGGCTGTCTCTACAAAAAATGCCTAATTTTGACACCTTCTATTCTGGAGCGTGCCGTTTCTTGACCTTTGACCTGACGGTGACCAAATTGATGTTGTGTGCCTAAGTAATGTTGGCGGTTGTCACCGTAAAGGAAATTTAAAAATCCCTCCAGTAGTCTATGACTTTATACGTACTTAATGAATATGCCAATATATGACAACGCGATTCTATTGCAATATATCTTTCAAACTAGTTCAAGGGCGAATCACGCTGATAAAAATTCAAACCTCTTTCTTAAACACAACCTTTTGTAGTTACCAAAAAATTTTCCAAAAAATTATTTATTTATTATATACAGCATATAAAAGGCTGCTACGCCAATCCCCAATAGATTCTCGGTTGTCCCCCATAGAAAGAGAAAAAAATTACTTCCCTTTTCTTTTCGTTTTCGTCAATAAAATATCGAATTTTCTCACTAAAAGATAAATTTATTGGGTAACCAAACAAAATTAGAATTATTGGAAAATTTCATGTCGTTCCTTGTCTTTGTAAGTTGTGATAAAAGTTAGTCATGGACATCTCCCAATGTAAATACATGTGAAATGATGGAAATTTTGGTGGACCAACTTTAAACATCTGTGGAGCAACTATGGGCCGAGCGATTTGGCTGAAATTTTCTACGATCAACAACACACTATATGGTCCTAACATACCTCAATATCAGCCACTTTCGTTTACGGGTCAAAATTTTACGGAAGATTCCGTCTCCCAAAGTACCCATTTCCCATGCTTTTACATGGGAAATCAAGGGTATTGCATCAATGCCCCTACCATTCTCTATCGAAGTAAACCATGCCGGGTTTCAACCAAATATTTTTCTAGAAGGTCAATTCCGTACTTTACATGCAATTTCCCTCACTTGGCTACTACAGAGCATGCGCAAAAAATTTTTTATCAAAAATACGACTAATCAACGGGACAGCCATTTTTCACATTTTCTTGTAATTTTTCCGTGCCTGCCAATTTATGGCAAAGTTTTATTATTGAAATGACTTATCAGGTCGTACATTACATGCCACAAATAGTTAGGCTGAATGAACATGCTTGGACTTTGGAGAAACTCGAAAAAATGAATGCGACTATTTCAAAGGGACGCACTGTATACATACATACATACATATAGTCTTAAGGAAAGTGAGCGAACTGTGGCAACAGAACAAATGACTGATGTACAAGAATACAGAAATAACACTCTACTCTCTGGAAATCCTCAAGATTCTCACGTCGTACTTCCCATGTGAAAACGAAGTGAGATACAAAGAGTTGAAGCACAATATGTAAAGCAATGAAAGAATGAATGAATAAGAAATAGTTGAGTAGTAGCGTATTTCCAAAGTCTGTTTCTTCAAGTTTGAATCTCCGAGTTTCGGGTTCATTTTCCTTGGAGTTTGCTGTATCTGAAAGTGAAATTTAAAAGTAGTTGTATTTTTGGAAGAAGTCTCAACAAATGCAACATTCAACATTGTCAATGTTCAAATTACCTTTGACAATGCACCGGTACAAATTGCTATTGAAAATTTGGAGGTACGGTCAAGACTCAATGATCCATCCCAGGCTCACTCCATTCCGTTTCAGTATAATCGTCACACACATGTGTGGTACATTTCTTTTCATCTGTCAAAGGAGATGAAGCTCTTTTAAATACAAAGTGTGTAAATGAAGCTACTTCCTCGTTTTTTCCAGAAAGGCAGTCGCTTTTCAGGAAATCCAAAAATCCTTCGTTTCCATCCCATTGCAGATATTTTTTCACGTGCGTATTATACATACAATTTTCTCTGTTTTCGTTGTGAAGGATCTTTGAAGTACACAATTATTTTAGAAAAAGTTTTCAATTTTGTGTCTCTGGAGGAAATGAGTTGAAAAAACATTATCGGCACTATTATAATTACACAGCATCACAATCAACATAACTTCTAGTTTAGGCAATGTAAAATGCTTTTCAACCATCGGTATACTTTCACTCTATATACTTTATGCATTCATGCTAATTTAAGGCTTGTCTTAAAATCCAAATGATGATGATGATGATGAGTCTAAGGATTATTGAAGAGAGGGACAGTAAACATGGAGAGAGGGAGAGGCGTCATTGTTGTTAATATTTATTGGGTAATTACAGGGCTTTTACTACCTGTTCAATGTGCACATGGGCAATAAAATATAAAGTTTACAACTACAGCCTACTCCTAGATGTTTTACTTTGCTAGGATATCACATAATAATTGTATGCACATAAATACTATACAATGCAGTCTATTAGTGCATTCAGTATAAGAATAGAGATATGTAATAAATGTACTCAAGTTCTAGCCCCAGCACACTTCTGTCTCAATGTACATACATATATTACACGTGATAACGACTTAGCTCCCTATATTCTCATATGATTACAAGAACAAGACTACATTTTATATTCAAATTTTTACCTTACAGTATAGAGGTGCAATCAAAAGTAAGTGAACAAGACTCATTTGCATATTCAACTACACCTCTAACAGAAACCGTACATTATTTGTGTCTAGAATCAGACCAACCGACCGACCAATAGCCTTACTAAATTCGGTAGTCACACTCACTCAATTGAAAAAAAAATTACTTTGCATGCTGGTGCTCCTTAATCTTTACTACCCATGTATTGTAAAAGTGATTCATCATTACTACTTTCTGTAACAAGTTCTGATTTCTGATGCTCATTCTTATCCCAACTTTGTAATCATATCACTGATCATATCGAGATTCTAATCTAGGTAGAAGGAATAAAAGCCAAAATGATCGCGTTTACATATGTACATTGCATAGTAAACCATCAAATCATTGGTAGATATATGAGGTCATTTTCAATTTTTTATTATGTGGATCTTAAACAATAGGAATAAAAGTATACAGAACTATGTACGCGTGTATGCATTCTACATTATACTCTACCCGATCCGGTTGTTCGCAGGGGGATAAATGCGGACTGTATGTACAAACGTTTGTATTGTACATAAACTTTATACAGACCTAATCATTGTAATTCGGATGCTTGTACCAGTATGCTTCGTCTACATGCACATGCACACATAATGGAACATGCTAACAAAAGGAATAAATTGGAGCAAGAAGTCGATATCAAATGATAATGAGATCTAACGGACCTCTTGGTTACCTTCAACTCTTTGAAGCGGTGAATAACTACTGTGAGTTATGTGAAGTCTACTGTATTCTACATTGTAGATGATCAGGGTCGTATAAAAAATAAAGAGAAAGATGAAACAGGAAAAGCTTATACAACGATAAAGGGAAAGGAAGGATGTAAATTAACAATAAAAGCAAATGCACAGTGCATAGAGTCCGCAGTTATACATAATATTAATTAGAAAATCTCATCTAGAAGAAAGAACTTTTTCCATTGCTTTTCTGGTTTTATTCAAGTTTTCGAACCATGCTCTTGAATATTTATCAAGTAATAGCACGGTACAGAAGCAGTAACGAATAATGGGATCATTCATTCTAAAATTTGGAATATTTCTTTCGGTGTATGTATATATACATACTTTTTATGTTTTTCAAATGCACAAAAAGTATTGAAATGTACAGAGAGATTCACACAATGTAAAAATATTTATAAGTAGAATAGTATATGCATTATTAATCCGGGCAGTGTCCATTGTCCAATGCATCATACAGAGCCAGTTATACTAGATTTTGATGAATCCGCGCGTTCAACAGTGAAAACAAGATTCATGACGATTCAAAAAGTAGAAAATACGCTTAACTGGATCAGGACACATCTAGGGCATTTGAGCTTAAACATATGATAATATGTATTATGTATTGTATAATATAATATTTATATACAATACACAACTAGAATTTTTACTCGGGAAATAATACAAAGTACAAGTGATATGACACTAGCGATAACTACTCTTCATTCATTTTTTTTGTGTTGTACCCGTTGTCTATGTATTTTTATTGTGCACGTAATATGTATATATAGTGTGTATACTATACATAGATACATACTTTATTGTTCGGACCTACTTTGAGAGTACACCGAGAGAAGATCAAGAAATCCGTTTCAAATGATATAATACTTATGGCATACAAACATTGGATCATGATAAAAAATTTGGTATAATAAAATAATAATAATATATGGCTGCTTAAGTGACAAACGGAGGTTTAGCTAATAAAAGAGGACTGAGAGATGATGAAGGCCACCCTAGTGTGTCCCATGTTTGTCTGTTTGTGTGTATGTGTGACAGAAAATCGCGCATAAATATTAATTCACTTCACTCGCAAGCTCCATTTATTTATTTATTGTGAGCTCTCACCCCATTTTCTCCACGTACATACGTACCTGGCTGGCTGCTTAGCCCAGTGCTCACTCTCTGCACTGATTCATCATGTCCACACAGGGAAAAAACGAGCAGTGAAAAGTATTAATTCTTAGACGCTTTAACTCACGAGATTAGTCAGAAACTACATTATACGAAATGGTTCCAAGTTCTAAAGCATGCTTGTACATTTACAATGTATAATACATACATGCATTTTTGACGTGTATTTTTGGGTACAAGATTATGACAATGCCTCGCTTGCTCTTTCTCTTCCATTGCTCTCCGTCATTCTCTCTCCTCTGCTCTCTTTTGACTAAGGTAAGTTTTGTCTGAGTTTTTACCCGTGTAAAATATAATATATGTGTGTATGTATGTATGTACATTTAATATGGATACATATTATGCGTGTTTCACAGTCAGAGGACGAAAATGGAAGGAAGGGATTGCTCCAAATATAGATCCAGATCAACGTACACAATATGCATAATAGAATCTGAAACTTACCTGGCTCTGGCGTAGACTATGTATTAGTCTTCTTTTCTCAATCTCGCAATATTGTTCTTTTTTGATCCACCGAGAAAAAAGCCATTCATTCCCTATTTGGTGTCCCAAGTTACAAACACATTTATATATCTTGCATTATATATTATATTTTTACTACCTGATATTCCTATACAGACATATGTATGCACAATATATTATGTATATGGTTTGGCTTGCTCGACTTGTGATTGTGATCACAATGAAGGTTTCTTCATATGAATCATACTGTTAAAATTGTATGCATGTACATGTGCACCCAAAATTTTAAAATAACATTGTTCGAATAGCATGATTAAAATAAAACTGCTCTGTTTTTTACCCATCTTTTGTGCATTTACCATGTACAATACATGCAAAACTTTTACAAGATCCGACTTGTTCAATGTCTAGCCAAATTTTAAATTAGAGAAATATTGGTAAATAAATTCAAATAAAAAGTATTAAAATATTATCTCCATCTTTAAAATAACCAAATCATGGTAGTTACATTTACATAATATAATAGATACATATTACATATGTGGTGAATAGGGATAATACCCATGAAGAATTTATGTGTAGATATGTAAGAATACGTGTAGATACGCACATATGTATACACACATTGTACATACAGATTTAAGCACGACATATTTTTTGAATTTTTAACCATATGAGTAGCAGTAATAAGTAGCGAGACGTTGCTATGGAAATACCATATGTTAATACATTAGTGAAAATCGTTATTCATTACTAAAGCTCATCTGCACAAAATTCCTAAACATAAAGCCGTGTGCATATAAAATCACACTATAAGTGCATATACATAAGTCGAAGCCAACTCTGTCTGTACTCAATTCTGACTAACATGGGTAACTCATTGCGTGCATGTTTATGTATGTATCACTTATGAGTATGTACGCCAAGAGGAGGAAAGTAAATTTAAATGGAAACGGCATACAATTAAAATATAAATGGATCAAAAGGTATCCATGTAATGTGACATTTTTTTCACTTGACCATGAAGAGCACTAGATTTATATTATATTTATTTACACACACATATAGAAGTGAGAAGGAACTAAAG
This sequence comes from Sminthurinus bimaculatus, assembly GCA_034698285.1. Taxonomy (NCBI): domain Eukaryota; kingdom Metazoa; phylum Arthropoda; class Collembola; order Symphypleona; family Katiannidae; genus Sminthurinus; species Sminthurinus bimaculatus. The sequence continues at coordinate 5,324 of JAQIVE010005927.1, read as the reverse complement.
AAAGAATGAGAGAAAGAGGAGAAAGAGAGCAAGTCCCGGGTTACACACACAGTGGGACAATCGGAACTCTACACTAGTTTCCATTCCTTTGAGTGTCTGCTGTCGAGCGAGTTTTCATTCTCTTTCGTTTTCTATGTCTATCGTCATATTGGATTGAAAATTTACGACACATTTATGAATAGACTCATTAAAGCCCTTACAAAGAGACACAGGGTGAGAGAGCGAGAGAGAGAGAGAGAGAGAGAGAGGGTGCAGTACAGAATTGAAAAAAACGTCCTTCATGAAAATTCTTTTAACACTCTTTCAAGAATAAGAAAAAACCAAGGGCTGCAAATACTTCACATTCAACACATATCACATTTATAATTTATAAAGTAAAAACACATACATAAATACGTAGTAGTAGCATCTCTATACATGCATAACGTACAAATTACAGCGCTTCTGCAAACTGATAATGAATCTGACTTTAGATATTCAAAGCTCGATAAAATTATTTTTTGCATATTGTGCAAGAATATAAATTCGACATTACAGAATACTTCAGGGCACTCTTTTGTGCCTTTAAAAAAACTCAAATTTTAAGTTTTGCTGAACCTCCTTATTACAGGGATCACACACCTAAGCATACATCACTTATAACTTTCGATTTCTGGTATATTCTTTTGATCGTAATTCATACCTAGTTAATCTATTCTTTATACACCCCTTAGACGAGGAACGCAATCATCATAAGAAGGATAAGCTGAAGTTGTGGCACTTTGCTTAAGATGTAAGAGCGACAAAATTTATATACATTTAACCCAATCCGTTTGAATAAGCTATAGAACGAAATTTTCTTACTTGCATTGCTGCTCTATATTTTTCTACATATAACTATAGTAGTATTTGTGTACAGTCCGCACCGGTTTAAGTATGCATTATGTGCCAGTTTTATAGAAAGTGCATGAACCGCTGGATTACACGGGAATTAAACGAAGAAAATGATGGGACTAGAAATTCTATCTATGTATACTTTCAATTCTATTGATATTTATACTTACGCCATTATATATTCTTACGTGACACAATGCAAGGTTCAAAATGCTGGCATTGGACAATTACAATTGGATTTTTATTCCCTATCTTTCTATTTTTAAGATTACACACATAAGGTTCGCACTCATAAACCTACTCAATACGCTTCTTTCCAGACTTTCTACTTTACTCTATTTACGGGAAAATACCTAAGAAGTTGGTCTAAATATATGTGCATTAAAATTTTTGGGTGTCGGTTACAGACACTTCTATTTCTCTCCGTTGCAATCCTATCCTATCCTGAGAAAACAGTGGATATAACTAAATAGAATAGATATGAGACACGAGTGATGAAGATAAAAGCCGTTGATCACAATAGGAGAGATTCGCTTTCTATTCTTAGTGCTGATGCTAAGTTGAGACTCTTTTCTCCAATACAGAGGGCAACCTTTTTTACTTTTCACTTTTTTAATAGTTAACCATTGAAAACTCTGTCCATGTGATCTCAGTGTCATGTTTCTCTTCGGGAGAATCAGTCCGTGGCTTTGACTTATTATACGGTCGCTCTAATGTTACCAGTTTTCAACAGATATAGTTGATGCTCTTTTCGTTAGCCCTTTTCTTACTCTGGCTCGTTTTTTAGTTTAATTGACAATGGATGTGAAAAATCTTGTTGTGCAGTACCGTCTGTCTGTTAGGTAAAAATAACGTACATATCATACGGGGTTTACTTTTCAATTGATTCATCTATCCTGCATATAAACTCTGAGTATTCCAGCATTCGGCATTTTATACCACAGTGCACACATACATGCCTTTCATTTTCATTCAAATACTTCGCTCATAAATCCTATTACTGAAACACAAATGGTAGAAAATAGAAAATACGTGTCATATATTAAACGTGAAGTTAAATAAATCAATACAAGCCAGAAAATTACATACCTAATTATTTTATTTTATCGACCAATGCGTAAGATGTTCATATTTTGGCTTATAAATGCATTAACATGCGTAAACCTACGATTTTTTTTCTTTTATTACTCTGTCAACTGTTGTGGGCCATGGAAATACAGGGTAATCATAGTATCATACTCATGTCAATAATACATAAAAAAGAATACAAATGCTTTGCGATATTTTGTGGCTCAGGTTTCCAAAGAAAAGTTTCAAAGTTTCCATTTTGAAACCTAACAAACTGACCTTTATCTAGAATTCTTGATGACATCTCGATAGGATCATCTCATGACGATGCAAATGTGTGTGTGTGTGTGCATAATATAAAAGTACATAATATTAAATATCTATAGGATGATTACAAGTAATGTTCATACAACAACTAGTATCTACGAGGAGGAGAGAGAGGAATGAGGGAGCACTTCTGGAAGAGCTACAAGTACTTCTTGAATACATAAAAAAGAAATCAGTATTCCTTGATGCTTCTCCATTCCCGATACCCTCAACATTATTCATTGTAACACATGTTACTGTTCCACAGCAGACGCATGTAATACAAATGTATTGTATCGTATCAGTATATCGTGTCACACAGATCAGAAGACGAGATCCGAAAGCAGCGATAAGTTTCTCCCTCTGTGAAGACAAACTTGGCGTGATACATTATTGTGATAATATTCCAATTTTTCATACTGTTTACTCACTCGTTTCCAACTACTTAAACAGTATGAATAATCATTTCCTTGAATACTACTCATATTTGTCTCGCAACTCTCACCTCTATCTTCAGGCATCACAAGACGCTTCAAATTCCACCACTTAAGTCGGTAGTGCATGTATATATTTGTAGTGTATTGAAAAATCGAGACCAGTATCAAAGTTGAAAACGCTCAAACAACAAAACGATTTGTCATAAAACAATTATGACAATTGTCTCTGTTGTATGCAAAGGAAAGTCTAAGAAAGGGCTCTATGCAACGATTTTTATCACTTGTATCAAGCATACATTTGTACTTTGAAGCTCTGTTTGTAGATTCTGTATCTACAGAGGAAAAAAACAGAAAAGCTCCCATTCAAGCCTGCATAAAATACAGGAGGGCATAAAGTTTGCTTCCTTTCTCCTTAAATCTGGAGAATTTTGGGAAATATGAGATAAAAATGAAAAGTTACAAAGATTCAAATACAGATGTAGATATGATATAGGTATATGACCTCTACATACATTACATGCATGCATAGCAACAATACTTTAGTCTAGGAGTAAAGTATCAAGAATGAATGAGAAAAGAAAAAAAAGGAAGGAAATCTTTTCATTTGGACACTTTGATTGTTGATTGTCCTGCGGTCACATATGAGAGTATTATTTTTCTTCCTTTCTTTATTATTGGAAATTGAGTCTCTGCCCTCTCTCTCTGTCTCCGCGTATGCAGGTACATGTATGTACATTGTACATATTGTACTTGTACTCTTTGCAAAATATGAAGAAAAAGATGGAGAAAACACAATGGGGAAAAAAGGAAAAGGGTTGAATACAGTATCAATAAGAAAAAAGAAACTTTTCTTGAGCTGACAAAGCCCTTTTGACACAAGGCAAGAAGAGACAAGACTTGAGACTGTAGACTCCAGATTGATCCAGACTATAAAGGCCTTACATGTATGTATATCAGTACATATATATTCATGTATAGAGATACTCGTTCTGTGTATAGAAGGGTAAAGGGACACGCAGAGTTTAACTTATGGAGGAATATCCGAGTATATCTCAATTACACGAGACAAATCATATTCATAATAACTATAGCGATTCAACTATCCGCAGATATCCCTTCAAAAAATATGCATCCAGACAGAGAGCACAACAGATGAACATGGAACACTCCCAATGCCACACAACAAACTCCGACTACAATCAACAATGACGAGATCCTCCAATACTAATAATTACCTTTGTGTCCATTCTCTCACTGCATAATATATGTATGTATGTATGTATGTATCTTGGCTGTGACTGTGGGGTTCTCAGGTAAAGGAAAAAGAAAACATGTTTGGCTCAAAAACGAAAGTTCCACAGTATCTCGACCAATATCTAACTATAATACATAATAATATGTATTTTACATTCATCTTCATGCATAATGCATATGTACACAGCCACTTCCGAAATTTCGGACACATGCCCCTTTCCCATGATGATGATGCTGATTCTTTTTTTTCTTCCTCTTAACCCGTTTCTTTTCACACATCAAGCACAATTACATCTCTGTACTGTAATGTATATTATATTTTTTCCATGATATTTTACTTCTTTTTTTCTAGTTTTTTTCCTTTTTTCTCCTTCTTCTTCATCTTTCATCTTCATCCATCTCTCTCAATTCTTAAATGGTGGCTGCACAATCCACAAAACGCTTAACTCTTTCCCCAAAGCTGGAAAGATCTCCGGATTTTTTCATTGTGTGTTTTTCCTTCTTTATGCTTTAGTCTAAAGGAACTTTTAGCATTTATTTAAATTTATATGCATATGCATATGCAACGTTTTAAATTTCAAAAAACGATCGTTTCCTCTCACAATGAACATTGATATTTTCCTCTCGTATGCACATGCATGGATATATTGTGTGTGTACTAGTATGTATGTATTAGAGGAATGGACTACAACGCTTATGGTTAATTCATCCTTTCCGATATGTGACATGTTTTTGATGTACATTATGATATGTGTGATACGAATGTTATATATACAAGCCGTTTTATCTGTATATGTATGTATAACAATATTATCTTCTCATAAAGTTGAGAATCATCTGCCCGTGTACAACGAAAAAAGGAAGGATAGTCTAGTCCAGTGTTTGCCATTAGGTCAGTTGAACATGGAAAACTCGTTCATAACACTTAAAAAGAAGATAAAGAAGAAGAAGAGACAAGGCAAGACATGTTAGACGATAAGTGCGAGAGGGATGGATGGATATCGGTTCGTACGCCAAACATTACCTACGTATATTTGTCCATTGTTAGTTTTTTCCTACGTATTCATTGTGATACGGCAGTTTGAACAATTCCTTAAAACACCTTTAGCATTCAACCAATTGCAGATTGGAAATTGAAATTGAAGGAGTAAAGAGATATACTTTTTTTACATAATATAGAGTGGAACGATTGTACAATGATTGTGTATATATTGCATATTATTATGTATTGGTTCTGTTGTGTGTATACATAGATTGTTTGTTCTGATGGTTTTGTTCGCTGTTGGTCCTGGTCCTTTGCTGGAAATTGACCGACTGAAGCCTCAAAACGGATGGAAAATGAAAATGAAAGAAAAAATGATGGACATGCACCCTTTCGTTTTTTTC
>JAQIVE010005926.1:0-12176 GCA_034698285.1 Sminthurinus bimaculatus | reverse complement strand
TAAATTCCATAAAACATATTACTATGCACTATGCATACTTTTTGCGGCACATAATTTGTTCGGGGACTTACACAATTCAAGAATGGAGCATTGTCGTTGACGTCAGTGAGTGTGATAGTCAAATCTTGGTAGCCGGTCAAGCTCCCTGGAAGCTGTCCCCATTCATCCTTTGCTCCCACACGGATTTGTTTAAAAGGAAAACCGTTTGTTCCTGGGTCTCGGTCTAAAGCCTATTGAGTACACAACAAAAATGCATGCAAACTGTTAGTGCTTCACATTATAAAATTGCACCTTACACAAGACTAGATGAATATTAGCACCATCAGTATCATAAGTAATCATAATGATGGTTCAAGTTGGAAAACTTACCTTGGTAACTCTGACACATCCTTCCGAGTTAACGGCGAAATGATCCTCTCCCTTCTCGATAAAGTAGGAAATATTTTGGGCTTGAGTCTTATCGCCAATATCGGGATCGAAGGCGCTAACCTAAGAGATTAAAACAGTCAATCTTTAATCAATATCAATTTTTCACCATCATATCCAGCCAGTTTTCCCCGTCAACTACTCTAGATATTTTCCCCTCCCCTATACAATATCTATACAGTATGTGCGCTCGATCTCTTTTACCCTCTTTCTTATCTCTCTCTCTCTCCAAAAAATACGTATATCCAATCGAAAGACAAAGGGGGCGATGATGAGAAATCGAGAAATGGACACATATTTGTTACATTAATACATTATATACTACAGAATACAGTGTACAACAGGAAAAATATCATATCATCATAACATCAATGGAAGAGAGAAAAAGGGAAAGATAATCAGAAAAAAAAGTAAATTCAAGCCACTGCTATTGACAAGGAGGGTGTTACAACAATAATCTTGTTCTTCTCTGAGTTCATTCATTTCATTCTGTTTCCTTTTCCCTCCCCCTCCCTCCGTTACTTATACACTGTGTATGTATACAATGTACAATGTACATGACACACACAAGCACTACAACTAATTCTTATTATTTTGCACGCCTAGTGGGGATAATTTGTCATCATATCCGTTAACAATAAGATAAAACGAGTAAATAGAAAATGGGAAATGGAGAATGCAACGATGCAATATTTTTACATCACTCCCACCAAATATATCCTATTCTATTTCATTCTATTTCTTCCTGTTTAGTCCGCATGTTTCCTTTTTGCTGTAAAACATGATGCTGTGCAGTTATAAAATATGTATGTCCACAGTCCATAGGTATAGCGCTACAGCATTACCATTACTATATATTACAGTATGTATCAAGAAATAAATATACTTTTCCTTCCGGCAGAAACAAGAATAAGGTCCTTTCATATCCAAAGCGTACAACACATAATAAAAATGTACGTATAAATAGGTAAATACAATATATAGAGCAAGAATCTACTCCTTACCTGAAAGATGCACTCATGTGGAACTGTCTCTTCTTCAATGGTTCTGTTCGTGATTATTGGCTCAAAGACGGGAGGATTATCGTTAATATTCATTACATCCACGATTACTTTGGTATGGGCATGGAACACAGAGTCCGAGGCTTTAATGGTGAGCTCATACTGTGGGTGTTCATGGAAAAGAACAATAAAACGGATTATATATTATACCATCATACAACAAGAATTTCACTCGTGTGGGCAATAATAATAATGCCGACGAAACAAAAATGGATACTCATCTTTTGCATGTTTTCTTTATCAAGTAAAATTTAAAAAATAACACAAAATATATACTAAAGAAATATTTGCATTCGGATCAATAACGAAGTCTTCATTTTAATTGTATTTTTGAACTCTATGATTTATAATTATTAATATTCCAAAAAAAACTCACATGACTGATTTTCTCGTAGTCCAACGTATTTTTGATGCGTATGATTCCACTTTCGGGCAAAATTTCAAAGACGTCTCCAATATTACCGCTGTCAATACTGTAGGTAATGACGGAGGCTGAAATCAAAGGATAAGAAAAAATAGAATAGGAACTTGTACATGATAATAATATGCACTGCACACACACACACACATAGTCGTTATTATAATAAAATGATTTTGTCAACATTCATCGTAAAATGTCAAAGAAACCTCTGAGACTCTATAAAAGTAGATGAAACATGAGATTCAAGTTGACTTTCTACACTTTATTATTATTATATTAGGTGTATATGTATATTGTATATGTATGATGTATGTGTGTAGGAAAAAGAAGAAAATTTGATAGTATTATATTATACTACAACATACAAAAGAGTCTCGAGTGAAAAGCGAAGAGTAAGATAAAAAGGCGAGCAAAAGATTACACATAATATACTTTGTATGTATACAGTATACATTGTACAGCATACACGTATATGTAAATGTATCTAGAACTCGGGTGGGGATGTTGAAACCGGCCACAATAACACAGCCATCATTATTCATGACTATTTTTTCATCATTTATATTCATAAATCAGATTTAACTGGAAAATTCATTTCATTAATCACCTCCCGACTCTCTCTGAGGCAAAATTTTTCACGCGCCCCTGTCACATAGTTCCTATTCATAGTATATACAGCTTTTCTTTTCTTTGTATTTTCGTCTTCCTCTCTTTCCCCCTTCGGTTTTCTCTCTCTCTATCTCTCGCTATGTGTTGCACATATTCAGTTCACCTGACATCGCTGTTCCCTCTCTTTCTCTACTGTACAGCATTACTTTTAGTGAGTCTATTCTATCATTTTACTCTTCTTCTTCGTCTTCTTCTACTACTTCGTTGTCGTCTCCTTTTTATTCCCGTTTCTCCCTTTTCCTCAAGGCACAAAAGCTTTTCCTCCATAAAAGTACGGGAGTAAGCAAGATAACCCGGACTGAACTTGTACTTTATAGTTAACAGTATATGTTATGTGTAGTAGGCACACACATTCACATTTTGACTTGGGCTCCGCGCTAGTAAGTAAGCAACAGAAAAATAAAGAGAAGAGCCAGTCTGAAGCTTTTCAATGACATTTCTTAATCCAGACACCATTAATCTGTCAACTTGCAAAACTGTAGCAAAAATCTGACCCACTACTACTAACACTACTAAGCCTCGACTAGAGGTAAAGTAAGTAGTATTCTTTTCACTATTTGAAGCTGTAATACGACACGATACATAAAATTCCCCCATTTTACCATACACCTAAGACTTTATAAACGACCACCCAACAGCTTCTGAGACTCTTTCTATAATATCCTTTCCATGCCTTGGAAAGTTAAGAGTTAACTAGCTATAGTTATCTTGTTTATAAAGCTGGCTTATGTTCGCTATGGTAAATATATTGGTGAAAAACGAGACCACCCTCATTATTCACCTTTATTTGCACCTCAAACGAGCAGCGACAATATAATAATAATAATAATAGTGTGCAAACACTGCAAATACAATGACACTTTGTATTTCAGCAGTTCTCCTTTACAATAAAGACTATATGTGTGGATGATGTTATGGTTCATAATTTTAAAACCAAAAAGGATTGGTTCCTTTTTTTCAATATTTTCAATAAAATATATGAAATGAAGAGCGAGAAACTAGGCGAGAAAAAAGATAAATAATGTGATTAACTTACCCGTGTCTTTATCGTGCGCCTTGATTTCAATAACTTTTGAATTGATGTTGGCATCTTCGTTAATCTCAGCCCGATACTCCTTTTTGCTGCACGAGGGGAAAAAAAGAACGAAAGAAAGAAAGATGTAAATATTAAAAATATTGACCAGTCAATACATTTATGATCTGTACAATACGCAATACACAATCCATAAATTATTAACAAAATACTGAGGATAAAAAAAAACACCAACCTAAAGGTGGGCTCATTGTCGTTTTTATCAGCAATTTCAATCTTGAGAGTCACTGGTCCTAATGAAGTAAAAAAAAGCCAAGAATAAAATATAGACACTCTGCATAATATAATATGTTTGGTTAAACATTAAAATGTCCTTATACTAACTAATAAATTAGGGACAAAATGATAAAACCACTGGGTCAATTTAATACTTCTTAGAAAAAGCAAGAGGAGAACATGAACTTTCATCCTCAGCTAGTAGTTTATAATACATAATATTGTATCTGTGTAGTATATTGTAGATGTATGCATAAAACAGATAAGAAAAGAGAGAAAAAAACAAGTCATTCCTGTCCATCATCAGGGCAAAACAGTTAAATACGTGTATACAACAACAATGTTCACTATAATACTGATATATATACTACAATGTAGATCCTCCATGCATGTATCCATAGAATTTATACCAAGTCTTTTCCCTTTCTCCCAACTACTTTTACACATTCGTTGTATAACCATTATACAATCCAGCAGACAATGAATTTTAATCAAACGATGGCATCGTCCTGATAACGGATGGACACAAAACTCTTCAACATGATTTCAATTACGAGCTTTAACTTATCAATTTACGATCACCAACTAAATATCTCTCTCTCTCTCTCCACGGTACACAGATACATTATGTACTCACTCCTGCTTATGAGCGTCAAGTGTAGTTTATTAGAGTGTGAAATTCATAATTCAATGACAAGTATACATCAAGGAATATGTACAGACAGATAAATAAATACGCAGATGTTTAACACAGATCAAACATTTACATATTGTACATACGTATTCTTGTTATACATACAGGGACTTTAATGTGGACATATATAAAAAATGCATATGAATTTTATTATAAAAGATGCATGTGAACAATAATAAAGGTGTGTCAGACTAACTAACTGAAATACAGTGTACAAAACTAACGACAGGGAAAAAATAAGAGGCAGCCAAAAAAAAGGGAAACAACTTCTTACTTTCATTGTGCTGTCCCTCCATTGCGGTCCCTCGGAGGAAATAAGAGGGAGCTCCGTCTGTTGCTATGACCGTTAGTTGATATATATCTTGCATTTCACGGTCAAAAGCCTTCCTCGTTGTAATGTCTCCCGTAGCCGGGTCAATACGGAAATTTTCCTCGTCTTCAGGTTTCAGGGAAAATGTGACCTGTGTATGATACATAAAAAACATGAAATGAAACAAAAAATAGGTTTATACTTTTCCTTTCTCTTTTTCATTGTATATATTTTTTCTTTCCCAGCTAGTTAACTTCTTTAATCACAATAATTACTATTGTGGTCATCTTTTCCCTGAATTCGGTATAAAAATAGCTTCTTCCAACACATACAAAAAGTCAAGTTTTACCAATACTTTTATACATATAACTTGGATAATACAACACTAAGAATGGTAAAACTAATTATAAAAAAATCTTATTAATCATATCACACGCGAGGAAGAAGAAATAAAACGAAAGAAAAAGTTTACCAAATTATTTGGGGAAGTTCCATCCAAATCGATAGCTCGGACTCGCATGACTGATGTACCGGCAGGTTCATTCTCCAGTACACTACCCGTATAAACGTCTTGAAAGGTCGGCTTTTCATCGTTTTCATCTTCCACTACGACAGAGATAATGGTTTCGGCTGCCAAATTGTATTTGTTCTACACAATGATATGACAGATCCATTTTATTATCTCATATTATTCTACTATACTTAAATACATATATATGCTGGAGTTGTATTAGACCATGCCAAAGAAAGAAATGCCTTCATAAAAGTCGATCTTGTAGTTATGTATCAAGAAATATGTAATACATATATTTTGGGCACATATGTGATTACTATTGATTACAATTCTATCTCAAAAGGATAAACTATAATCCTTGAGGAGAAGATGGAGGATCAATAGTATCGTATCTTTTTTTTATTGGACGAACCATAACGACCCATCCAATATTTTTTTTTTTACTAAAAAACACAACTCATTGCCCCCTAGAAACAGCAGCAAACTAGGGTAGCAATGAACTGTAGTTTAAACTACAAAGTTTTGTATAATATAACATACTTTGATCAACAATATGTGTTTTAAAATTTAATATAATTTTAAGAGAAACTTTTAATCTGCACACATGTCCCATCATTTAATTAAATTGAGGCAGGAAAATAACATGCAAGCTATTGTTTAAAAACATGTGTTGCTTACCGTCGCTCGAACTGTAAGCGTATACTCAGACACAGTTTCAAAATCCAGATCCTTATCTAATTTCAGTAAAGCCACATTTTTCGATGAACCTTCTTGCTCCAGAGTGAAAACTTTACCCTTATTAGTAGGATCAGCTAAAAAAAGTTTAAAATCATTGACAACATTAATTAACTTGTTGTTTCTCTGTTATATGTTGGCAATTTACAAAACTCTTCAACATAAAATTTTAAAAAAGTTATACTTACTTTGACCACTAATTAAATCGAAGAACAGGATTCCATCTTCAGTTTTATTCGTATTGGCACTAAAAAGAAGGGTGAAAAACATAGAGCTATTATAATTAAAGTAATTTACCCCTGGATGAAATTAAAATCCCTTGGAAAAATCATTGGAGAGGTATATATACAATATACATAAAAAAATCCAGAAAAACTTGGAAAATAGTTAAAATACTTACACTGCTTCAAGGCGTACAATGGCCTTATTTTTGTCATTAAATCTCTCAGAAAGGGAAATTCTTCTGGGAAAATTTCCTATGAACGTTGGAGGCTTTTTATTTGGATCTACGACTTCGATGGCCAAATTTGTCTTGGACCGTTGAGGGGGATTACCTTTGTCAGAGGCCACTGCTGTGATATAGAAACGTGTTTTATTCTAAAAAAAAGATGGAGAAAAACGAAAAAAAAAATCATGTACATAAATACATATAAACACACATCATGCGACAGTTGATAAGTCCACCCTCTAGATTTATGAAACTATCTATTTGAATCACTTCTGCTGTTTCTCCTCCAATTTTTTTCTCAATTTCATTTTTTGGCATTACAGTGAGACAAAAGGGGAGGAAAGGCAGAGAATAAAACTAGGGAGAGTGGACTAAGGAGTTGTATAGAAACGGGAGAGGGCACAGATATAGGACTTAGGATTGTGAGCAAAGAACGAAAGGAAGACAGCAAGAGTGAAAAAAGAAACGTCTCTGGATTTGATTTGAAGCCAGGAGGAATTGTGACTGTTACGTGCTCCGCTTTAACGATATTTATACACATATGTATCTTCCACGTATGAAACCATTTGTATCTATATGCACACATATTATATTTGGAGAAATTTATAAGTACCTCATCGATTGCTTTCTTGAGCTTGACTTCCCCACTCAGAGGCACTATTTCGAAATAGGAAATATCGTTAGGATAGTCCGGATGTGGCGCCAAACTATACACAACGCTTCCGTTCTCCCGGTCGTCAATATCAGTTGCAGAGATTCGAAGCACAGCTTGATTGACTGCTTGATCTCTGGGAATTGACTCTCGGTATTCCTAAAGAGTGAGAAAATGGACAAGTTTATACACCATACATAATTATTTTATACACTATATACATGTATTGTTCTAGACACTTGCGGACGAAACACACAAAAACACAAATTATATCATATCATGCATCCATGCAATAAGCGCATATATATCTATATACAAACGACTTGCCTAAAGAGTCTCTAAATTATCTACCCACTACAGAAAAGCGAAAGCAAAGCAAAGCACAGCACAGGACATAACAAGATGACAAAGTGTCATCATCATTAACTACTACTACTACTACTTACTACAGAAACAACAACAACAGCAGCATGATCACACATACTTAAATATAGACACGAAAGCGGCTTTATACAGAAGGAAAGAAGGACAACAAACTGAAGGAATAGAAATACAAGTGACATTTATGAGATGATGAGTGGAGCTCCACTCATGTGTTACTATACCTGAAAGCGCCTCGGCTTTACGTGATAGACAGCATTAAAGAGACAAAAAATTATCAGTCAGTCAACATGAAAATATTATTATATATACATCATCAAGAACATATTATAAAACTCTCTCTCTCACACACACCCTCTTAATCGTAACTTTTAAACTCGTACCACACACACATTTAAAACTTTGTTGTTATCATGAAACACAAAATTTAGAGTCAATATCAAAAGTATACTTACTTACAAAATAAGATTACTTAAGATTAAAAACTTAAGATTTCAAATTTCGAAAGCTTACCGGAATAAATCCAAAATACTAAACCAACAAAATAAAGTAGTGATAAACTAAAAACTAATACAACCAAAAACCAAACTAATAATAACTAGATGTAAGAAACTCAAAAATGATTGTGCAACGAAACCCGGAAATGTTCTATATATACAACAAACAAAACTCCCGGTGCTGCTAGTAAGCTAAAGTACTATACAACAAATTTTGTAAATAAAGTACAGCATTATCATTATGTAATATAGAAACAATAAGCCCACCACGGTTATACTATATGTACAAAAAATGTAATATATGCTTTGGCTTGTTAAGATAAACCCAGATGATTTAAAGTAAACAAAAACCTGGGTATTTTCTAATAAATTAAAAAATTAATATTCAATAAGCCTCATAATCATACAGCGTATGTAATACAGATATAATTCGTATACATACATATTATTATTCACATGGTAAAACAAAGACCCAAAAATCATATCATATCATAGTAATAATAATTTTGAATATATTATTATTTTGAACAGATGAGAATAGAGACTGAATGATGAATTTTACTTACATATTTATCATACATAGGCTTGTTATCGTTAATATCTAAAATTTTGACTTTCATGGTGCAAACGGCATCCAGCTGCGGTCTCCCATTATCTGTCGCCCGCACCGTCACATAAACCTCCTTCTCTCTCAATGGCTCGTCTCTGTCGAAAGTCTGTGAGGGAAAAACGAAGGATAAAGAAGAACCGAATATAAGTAAGTAAGTAAGTACGTAAGTGAGTGACTGAAAAAGAGAGGATGTATTACGTGTATGTATATGTGTACATATATCGGGGAGATAGTGAGAAGTGAACGTCACATCAAACATTAACTCCCTCGTTTATTTTTACACGCCCCGTACACATCTTCATCCATCTCAGACGACAATATGTTCAATGACTCGTAAAATTGCTTACTTTTCGTGTACTCAACCACCCAGTGTATGGGTCGACAGCAAACGCGTCCATAGTCTGATCGTTCGACACGATGGAATACGTAAGATTCCCTCCGGACTCTGGTGGATCTTCATCTTGAGCTTCAGCCTGGAAACATTTCCATATCATGATCATTTCAAAAACTGTTTTTATATTTATATTTCATACACATATATAATATTCAAAAAACTGAAAACAAGAACCTGTATAGTACTTGTGCATGTAATAATACATGCACCACATCGGTTGGCAAGAATTGACAGTCAATTTTTTCTATGTACTTTAAAACGGGTTTCATAAAAAACATTTTGGCGTTATAACCTACCTTAACTAACTAATATACAAAATTTCCAACCCACGATAAATAACTTTCATCACATAACTTTTGAAAGCTTTTTAATATTGTAAGTTGTACGCAGTTTCAGAAAATTTAAAAAAACTGTCATACATTTCTTGCCAACCGATCATAGACTGATGGAGCAGGAAATGTTATTTTTTCCTATCCTCTTGTTCTTTCACCCTTTTTTCTTTACATTTTCCCCTCCATCCTTAATATCTATTTCTTCCACCATCCATATCATATCAAGTATGAATAATGGGGAATAGAAAAACAAAATGTACAAGAAATTGTTTTTCCATCCTTTTTTCGATTCCCTTCAGTTTTACCGGGATCGTGTCATACCGACGCAAATAATAATAATAATGTTTATTTTATTTTATACATAATACGCTTTGAATAACTTAAATAGAAAGAAAGGTGTGAATAATAAATAATATTTTTATTGGGGAAAAAACTTACTTGAATGACTAAAGTGCCAACTGATTGACCCTCATATATTTCAGGACGATAATTTTCACAATTTACGAAAGCAGGCTTGTGTATGTGCTGACCAGCGGAGTCAGCCTGTTGATTCTCAATCTATAAAAAAAATAAACAAAAACAGCATGGATTAACTTACTTTTAACTCACGCATAGAGGTTTTACCTGTGCATCACAAATATGGCCATATTCCTAAAAACATTTATTAAATGCACGTATGTACAGAGAAATTATACAATGATAATCCTTTCAGTTCTGAAGGATTTAGATTCATATAAATAGTATACAGTAAATTCCATCTGAATTCTAAATTTTATACACTTCACTCACTATCATAATATAATAGACGGTACAATACAATAAAGAGAATAGTGCAGCGTACTTATTGACATTGTAGCCTGTAGAGTTTTTGTAGCACGTTCCATATGAAAATAAGTGCATTACACTTTATTTTACTAATCGAATTGTCTAGATAAATACGAGCATTACACCTACAAATGTGTGCATATTTGTATTTTGTATACGAAATTATGTATGTGTGTAAAAACGGAAAGAAATAAACTACAACCCATATTTATATGCAGCGAGTGATACGGCATGGCAGAGCAGGAGGGCTAATAATCGAATCGATATCCATTAAAGGCATTAATAATAAACTAGGAAAAGTGTCAAAGAGTAAGGGCGACTAAGTCAATGGCAATACTGTCTTCAAAAACAAAACACAGTACGTAAGCAATTCCATTATACATAGACAAATACATACATACATACATGTATGTATGTATGTAATGTACATTTTCGGTTTTGGTTATTTGCAAACATTTCCAATTTAGAACAATATAGGAAATACGTATACCTACCTATATGCATATATTTCCAGGACAAGTAGAGGAACGGCAAGAGCGGAGCAACAAAGACTTTACTGTATTTATCCAAGCCCGGAACTTGTATTCATTATTCAATAGAGTCAGATATTGATAAATTTAGAAGGACAGTTCTAAGTATTATATGTACAATTCACTGCTAAGTGGAAAGACTATTCTCAATTTTCTATTCTTTCGTCTCTTTATACACAAAACCGCCGCATTCTCCTGCCAATTAATGTCCCTTTTAGAAGGAATGCATCTATTTTGTGTCCAAAAAGCAAAATTCCTTCAATTCGGGGATACACTTAGTGGATTCGCTTCCTTTTGTAACTTCTCGATGTTTTAAAGGGCCAAAAGCTGTTTCTGGGATTTTTTTTCCAAACGTTTCTTGATGTACAACTTTGAGTAAACTAGAAAGGTTAGGTACAAATTCTTTTGAAATTTAAGAGTTTGATGCACTTTCACACTCACCTAATCATTCTAAAATCATTGATGTTGTTTGAAATGTCGGTATTGTCTTGGATTGTAACCTATTTCTACTTGAGTACTGCATGGAAAAACTACTCGAGACAGGCTGAACTTGAAGGTAGAAGCCAAAAAGGAATAAACAATAATAAATAACGGAATACTAGGTACATTTAAAGTTTAAAGTCGAAATTTGCTTTTTGGACATAGAATACGCGCATAAGCATGACATAATAATATGCATAATATCTACATAAAATTAGACGAGAAAGGGTACGAGACAGCTCTATTGTTCCTAATATTGCAAAATCAATCGGAGAAAAGCAAAGGAAAATCCTAAACTCTTGATTTTATCAAATCAAGAACACAATTCCCTCTTTCTGTTCCTCGTGCATCCGCCAAATGCAATATGCATATTATAAACGATTCGATAAACCCTTTGTGTACTACTTACACAAAAGTACTTGTGTGTACAATGTACAAAGCCTGGCTTTGTCAAATCCACGTAATTTTCTACCTTTGTTACAGCGCCATGTGCATTTATGTGATGCACATTTACATTTATAAATGACGAGGGTCATTTGTTCGCATCTTTTCACATGGATGTGTATCCGTCAGTAATGTACACACACTAGTAACAACATGATGTGACTTTTTGTTCCCGTTGTTTCAAAAATAGATAAATTTCAGACCTTGTTGCCATAAAAATATCCTACTTAGTTGCAACAACCGTCGGACTCAAATAAACCAGCAAGTGTATATGGAGAATAAAAAGAGAGTACATTCTACATACATTGACAATCCAATGACAGGTTGTGCAAATGCAGAATAGGAAAACTTCCTCGTTATACATACAGAGGGTTATGCAAGATATTCCGGCCACTTGGATTTGATCGTGCCCTGGCCAGGTCTTGCATATTATGGACATACTAT
>JAQIVE010005925.1:0-12176 GCA_034698285.1 Sminthurinus bimaculatus | reverse complement strand
TAGGGACCCAAAAGGAACAAAATGAAGGGGCGTCTGGTTGAAAATAAAAATCAATGTCATCCGTGGGCCAGTCTAATATTCATGCATGTCTATTTATTTGATTTTATTTATGTTGTATGCTGTCAACTCCCATTAACCATGCTCCATTATATAGTTCTTCGTTCTTCAATATCTCTGCCATAATTGAGAAATTTTCTCTCAACAAACGCTCATTCAAATTCCATTGATCTTTTGCACCTCTAAAACTTCACATACAGAATTGTATTTTTCTATTCAAACTTTTGACTGATTCACTTTAAAACGGACAACAAACAACTTTTGTTTGGCTCTTGACCTTTCTCCACTAAATTCAGAGGAGATCCTCTAAATTTAGAACCTCTATTTCATTTCAAGGTAATTATCATAAACTGCAACTATTTATTTTGGCAGCAGGATAACAATCAAAACAGTACACAACAAATTTTTTTCGTTTTTATTCACAGCCCATGATAAAAAATACTTTTCATTTTCTTACAAACAATAATTGTTTATAAAAGTAACTTGAATGTCATTTTGAATTCAGGGTGATGAGTATTTCAAACTACATAATATCAAGTAATAAGTAAGAATACGAATGAAAGCTGTGTAGTTTCTCCCTGTATATGTAAAATCTTTGCCAATGTTACGGTTCCTCTATTTTTTTATTAGAGTTAAAAAAGGGAAACGAATAAAATGCCAAAATATACAAAACGAAGAAAAATCACGCATCATTCTCATCCTTCAGTCTGAAAACATTATAAATACAAACACACAACAAATAAAAGAGAGACGTGCACACACGTTTTACGTTTTTGTCAAGTGATACGATTGTCATTACCAGCATCGTCGTCGTCAACATTTCATTCGTCTCCTATCGAACGTTTCTCGTTTTTACACTACACAAAAAACTGAACAATGCCTAAACATTGGAAGTAAGCATGAATAATAGTATACATACGAAATAGTAGAGTACACAGTACGCACAAGAACTTGCATACATCTTAATGCAGTATTCGCGTATTCGACTTGAACTGAATCGAATAAGAGGAACTGAGCTTCAATTTCAATTTGTTCGACAGTAGTCGTCTTATACACGTGGTACAATGCAAAGTATACATTATACATAGTATGGTCATCAACAAATAAAAACAACAAAAGAAAGCAACAAAACAAAGATCTTTTTACATGTACAATTAAAAAGACAATTATTACAATGTACAATAGGTATAATGTTCAAAGTCAAGGCTGCATGAAAAGGTATGAAACGAAATCAGACTTCATTTTTTTGTAGCTACTCCCTTGACCATTTTTCGTACGCTTTTTTCTTTTTTCTATAAAACATAATAATAGTTATGCTATTTTTTAACCACTGCCTTTTATGGTGCATATTCTTTTTGAATTCCTAATTTACAGTAATTCGGTAAACTCCTTGATTGAACCGAAGATTTTCCTCAAACTATGTTCTAACTAAAAACTAAAATTCTTCCTGTCTTTGACGAAACAGAATTTCTGACAACTTATTTTACTCCATTGAGTTTAATCGCGATGGTATTAAAAATCAGATACTAAATCATTCAATCTTTCTGATCTCCATGTTGACATTGTTGTGTATGCATAGGATAGGAAGTAAGTTTGAAGGCTCTTTTACTCCTATTTAATTGATATCCACCAGACTGACCACACAAAACTACAGATTTACACGTAATTTCTAGATATTTATTTTGGAAATTTATTCCGTCTGCGGTTTTTTGATAGGGTTGTCGGCCTTCGCACCACAAACCTTGCAGCGCCACTCCGAACATACAGATGAAACGGCAGTGATTTTTTGATGTTTAAACTATGATTTACCTATACACATTAAGTATGTTTAAATTAATGAGCCGCATTTAAACTAAGTTTTTTGTATTCCACACACATGAGTGGTAAATTGTCAGCAGCCTCTCAGCCTATCAAAAAAGAAGATCGTTGAAAACGAAGGCGAAGAATGATACAGTCGCCTGCAGTTTCCTACAACAATGGAATTGAAATGGAAAGTCAGGTGATAACAACGCAGCGCACCATCTCTCCATTCCTCAAAGAATGTGTAATTTGCATATTCTGCCAGTATTGTTCACAATAGTTTTATGCATGCTAACGATAAGCTCGAATAAATATACATACTTGATAAATCTCTTTTCAATCCACAAGAATCTTTAGAGTTCCATGTGTACAAAACATCAACAAACATGGTACATTTGATTTCAATAAAAAAGATATACATAGACGTCTTGTACAAAACAATATTAATTGAATCATTCCTGCGACAAAAAAAAACTTTGGGATTAAAATTAAGCCAAATATGAACATCTACTGATGTTTATGATTTGCGTACAGAGAGCAAGGGGAAATAATAAAGTGAAATATTTTGCACAAATACTTCCTCATTCACTCATTGTGTACAAACACACTGTGCAATAAATAACAAACTTACACATGGTATTATTATAATATGTGTAATGTGATGTCGTTACAAGGGCCCTATAGTTGCATCAATGTTGATTATTAGAAACTAGAAACTGGCGATAAGAAGGACATTCGGTTTTTTCTTGAGAAATCAAGCAAGTTTTCTATCTATGACTGGAACTTGAAAACTGGAGACGATTAGTAGCCACTCGAGTCATCACTGTCCAAAATCATAAGCATACTAAAGCATACATGGCTGGAAAAAACAAGCTAGTTGATGATGCTCATTGAATGCTTATTGAATGAAAGCACGCATACACACATAAAATATCAAAGAAAAAACCAGGAATTATCAACGTATAAAGTAACTAGTTAGTTTGCTAGTTGTTGTCAAACATATTTGATTGATAGTCATAAAAGTACATTTTGACTTGGACGTACGAATAAAAAACTACGGATTATTATAACAATGGGGTACATTAAAATCCTGATTCTGATACGCATTTATGTGTACGAATTTCAATAAGCGGCATATAAGATGCAACATAATGTGTCTCTAAAATGAGAAATTCAAATACTTAGTCAAAGACAAATAGATAACGTAATGTATAAGTTTTGCATGATGATGAAGTTGAAATGAATGTATAAAAACGAAAGAGACTCATGAATAAAAAGATGAAAGACAGATACACTTGACTGACTTTGAACTTCAAAAAGTTTCAGTAAACAGTGCATATATAAATGCGTGCAATTATATACAGATGGAATTTCAATATGGTTATGATGATGATGATGATGACAATCACTTATAGTTGCATAAAAAGAAAAATATAGAAAAAAAAGTCCAAAGTCTTGAAAATAAGATCCCTTCCAGTGTTCATCAGCATTTTCTTTCTTTCACACAAAAGCATGTCCATTTATGGAAGGTAAATTACCCAATAGCTCAACTACATAAAAATCTTCTCTGGACGGAAATCCATTATGTTCCCCTAAGTTAATTTGATATTTGATATCGACGTACCATTTAGTTGTGGTTGAAAGATCTTACAAGGGCACACTCTCGATTGAGCCGAATTTTACAAGTTTGATAGGACTTGTCAAGTATGTAAATAATCAGCAAGCGATTCTCTGCATGTTGCATGTTCCATGTAGATAGCAAGCTCATAAGAAAGCCAGGGTGAATAATTTTACATGTTTTTGATTTTCGGGAGAAACTTGTCAATTTACGTTGGAAACAGTAAAACAAAATTTCACACTCCACATTTTTCATGATTGTTAGAACAACCCCTTAGGTCTACAACGTGACTTCGAACACTAAAATGGTGGGAAATTGTTTACTGTAATGTTTTGTCATGGCGGTGTTTATAAATTGCGACGAGAAATGCTTTGAAATAGGAATTTTTGGTACGGATTGGATCACTTATACTTTTTACAAGTTCTATCAATCTATGTAGGTCTCAGTCCAATGTCTCGGGAACACGCGAAAACATTCCCTTGTGAGATGCTTGGATAGGGAGACCGACAGATAGAGCGTTTTTGCAAATCTCGTTTAACTATCACTAATATCTGTAAATGGCATAAGATAAAAAATATCTTTTGCAATACAAAATTATAGGGATTATTGACGTTACACGTCTTACCAATTTCACAGTAGACCCAGCACAAGATTTCATGCATATAGTACTCTCTGCAAGAAAAAACGTTGACAATTTTCCAATTCGAAAAATATGTTGTGTGAAAATTTCCAATTTACTCTGGGCATGATCCGAAGACTTGCGGATGTCGATCTTTTGTACAATGAACAAAGTACGAAGATAATGGGATAAAAGACTCAGCTATTTTATTTTATTGTTTTTTACATGAGACATTAGTAACTTACAAGAATATCTATCAGTCCCTCTCTTTCATAGATACATATAGTATATAATATGTACAATGTACAATAAGCGAACAAGCACATATTATGTATGCATTATATTTTACCGGTGAACGTGTTCAACTCCCCTAATACACAGATGCATCAGTATTACTACGTGATGCCTCAATCTTCTCCGAGAGACGGAAGAAGAAGAAGAATACGAAGGAGCGCTTCAATTTTTTGACAGGCGAAATTTGTTACCGAGCTGAGAGAAGCAGAAAAATAAAAGATTTTTTTCTTTTATATGTAAATACTTGACATTAAGTTTTTAATATCAGCTCGACACACGGACACACTTTTTTCGCCGGTAGCATTGCAAATAGTCGAATAATATGTAGCACTGATAGCAAAGACTCAGAGTAACTAAAAATTTTAATTTCATTCACATTCCTTCACATCAACAACCTCTGCTGGAGTTTTGAAGCTTCATCTTCATTCAATCTCAGCTACATGCATCTGTCTGCATAGAATCCAATACAAGTGTACAAATGAGATTCATTGTGATTCACTTACTAAAGTTTTTTAAACAAACTGTCTGTCTTGTGGTTTATGTTTCGCTAGACCACCTTTTTTAGAGCATGAAATAATAGTAGTCATCGATCGTCCATGCCATCACATTGTATATTGGCAATCAAAAGATTATTCGGTTCATTTTTGCCATCATTATCATTAATACAACTATTACTATGTATACCGTTAACGGTTAAGCACACCATGACTATATGCTTTGAAGTATTTGCAATTACATTTAAATGCACAAAATGTGAACATTTTCAGTTTGGCCATGTAAGGTCGTAAAAATATAATGCTATTTTTATCATTTCCTTTCTAGGATCATTCTCTTCAGGCTTTCTTCAAAACAAAACGTTTTTTCCGCTGAAACTGGTTTCGCAGAGAAACTATTTGTTTGTACCATCACAAATCTCAGAAATTTAAAAGAATTTTTTGCTTAAAAACCCGCAGTGCGTACTTGAAACTTATGAAGTCTACCATTTATAAGCACAAAGTTTATATGTACAGTTCGAGCTGAATTGTTGCATGTGGAAGCAATAAAAGAGTAAAAACGTTCTTTATCGATGTTGGTCTTCAAAAACTAACAAGCCAAAAGAGAAATAGCAAAATTTTAAGAGCATACTGTATCACTGAATAGAAATTCGGTTGATACTTCATAGTTGATACACATGCTATGGAACATAAATTTCATAGTGCAATGTTAAGGACTAGGGTGCAGAATATTACTATCCAGAGAATATTTATAATTGACCCCTTGCAGAGAAGCAATTTTATTTGAGATTCTAAATTGACATCATCGCTCGAGAAGTGAGAAAAAGGTTTTTCTGAGCATTGACAATCAAGATGAAGCTTGAAATTGAACTCCCTTCTCATTTTTGCTTTCATTAAACATTATACCTGTAAACGATATGTACGTACGTCCATTATGTAGTATCAGCTTGTTTTTATGCGTCTTCAAGATGCTATAAATGAGCTTAGGGCTAATCAAGATTAAATTCTTCGTCATGATGCGGTTCAACGATACACTACAAAGTTAAATGGTTTTGTGTATATGTCTAAGTTTTAAGTACTATAATTCTATTATATAAAGTTCAGTATAATTATTGCTGACTTGACTTATTTTACCTGGATCAGTGTTGTTTATCAATAATTAATGGCGAATGTGATAATCTCTAATATTACTCGGATATTCCATAGTTTCGAACTTTACACATGTAATTTCTATCTATTTTGAACGTTTGTTGAAGGCAACCAAACAACCTTAAAGTGCTTTTTTATACCCCTTTAGTATTTAGTATTACGAAAATTCAAAGTTGTGCGAAGATCGCTCGTTCTTCTTTTTGTTTCTTGTGAGCATATTCCATCAACATAGCCACAACCCCACGATATAATAGATATAATGGTGTTCATTTAAAAATACAAACGTGAACATCACTAAATTTAAATAAGAATCAAATGACTGTGTGTAGTTGCAGCATCCTTGTCTTATCTGAATCTTCGGATATGGTTACATAATTATCTTCATACTGATCAGTAATAGAATCCATAGATTCAGAATTCAGAGGTAAAACATGGTGATAAAACATTTAATATTCAGTCAACAGAGCCAATATTTTTATTTCCCCCTTGCTTTCCTTTATAATTTGCATCAAAAATTGTAACTTGCATAAAAATTCCTGTACTTCTACATTTTTTGCATAGGTCACGTTTAAAATTAACGTTGCTGATCAAAATACATTGCACATGATGCAACTTTCCCTATCAATGGGTTTGTTTGTTTGTTTCTATGAATTAAATTACAAGGTAATCGAGAATGATGGAATACATCATTATCCGATGCATCTTATCGTTTGAAAATGTATGTAAATTTGCCTTAAGACAAACAAGGAGTGTTTAATTAAAGTCATCCAAGCAGATGAAGAGTGGCTCCTCAATTAGAGCATTAACACTTCAAGAGTACCTACCTGTTTTTGTACTTGTTTTACATTTTCTCTTTCTGTTCATGTCTTTACTATTTTAATGCCACATTTTTTTCTCGTTTCATACCTAGGTATGTAACTTTTATAGATAAAACAACATGTCTCAAAATTAATTATTTTTCACTCACAAAACTGCAAACCCCAGTTATTTAACCATACATCTTGGATTTGTAACGTGAAGCTGAAAAACATACCAGCAGGCCAAAAAGATTTGCAACAAAGTGAAAAACAAATACGGTTTAAGCGAAGTTCATAACAACATAAATATGTTCACTCAAAAGTCTTTCATCTTTCGATTTCATGACTATGTGAAACTATTTTTTTATGTGGAATTTTTTTTTCTCATTATTACTTTTGCTCTCATAAAAAGCATGAAATACATGCCCAGATCTATGTTTTCTGCAGTTTGACGAGGTATCAGAAGTTGTACAATATGAAGTTCCCTCGCCAATTATCCCTAATCCCTAATATACGATAATTACACGAAAAAATTATACCGACTGCGTGATACATGTGTGTACATACATGTATACATGTACATACAGATTTCACTCCAGAATTACAAGTAAAATCGATATGCATTGCATTACATCGAATACACATAACTCATAGTATACTGGGAAACGTACTTAAATGCCAGCAGATAGAATGTGTACAATTTATTAAATGCATAATTCATATGCACACTTTTATATCCATTATACCGATTGGTGTATGAACTAGTTGCATAAAAACCAAATTTCGGTCACTGCCAAAGCAACGCACACTGTTTGCAGAGTAAGGCAAATTATACTCTCAATGATGAAGTGACTATTATCATTGTTCTCCAAGCACACACGTTTTTCCAGACTTTGTTCCTTGAAAACAATGGATAAAACGAGTTATAGTGTTCCACAGAAAGCACAGAGAAACAATAAGGAAAATCTATACGACTATAGGAACACTAGTTCATTCATTGTATTGCAAACGGTGCAGGCCAATTTTCAGTGCACTGTATAATTTGCAAACAGCAATTTACATATAATAACGACAATACCAGCACAATATTACTCATATGAATGCCTCCCAATATTTCTTAGGCTAGAATTTGAAGATTTCAAATGAACGTTATATCACTTATCAAGGTTTAAAACAAAAAAATACAGATCCAAGTATCAAGTCCATGCAACAATGGTGTTGAAATCGTGATAATATGACTGCTAATTGACTATCACTTGTTTTGATCGGCCATAGGATTTTCAAACTACACATGTCTGCAAAAAAACATGGGCTCATGAAAACTTGCTAAAAGAAAATGCTTGATTTATCTGTATTTTTTTACGAATTTCATTGCATGGTATTATAAATTGCAAAACAAATAGTTCAATCGTTTTACATGTATTTACGTACTTATTAATACTTGTGCAGTCGTAATTCGGGGTTCAAACATTTATTTTGTACTCATTTTGCACTAGTCCATAGTTTTGATATAACTGCAATAAGTAATCCGTAATCACTTTTAAAGTTTTGAAACATTCTACTAAAACAAAATTGAGCTTCAACGACAAATTTTCATATTCTTTGCTTGTATTTTTATAGTTATCTTTGTACGTAACATTGAGCATCGACGTCGATTTCGGACAATGAGGTTTTGACACGCAACTGTCAAGTTTAAGGAGACTAGAAAATAAAATAAAAATTCCAGCACAGGTTGGACACTCCACAGTCAGATAAATCATCCTTGCAGTCAGGTTTTATTTCATTTCAAAACTAGCAGGAGTTGTGGTGTTGCCCTATGTACCGAGAAGCTCATAATTTAATGTAACACCAGACATCATACATTACGATAGAAGCTGGAAAAAAGAAAACTCGTCAAAAAATGATCGTTAATTACTATAAGTGTAATTTTCTTTCCCTTAGACTTATGTTTGCTCTTAAAGATAGGGATGAAAATATTTACCTAATGACTATTTCTTTTCTGGTTTCCCAGTGGCCAGTACGAGTCAAAAAAATTCAAAAACAAAGAGAAAAAGAATAACATTTTTATAACAATACTGCATTGATGATGATACTCTTTCTTTTATAGTATATTATCATAGTCAATAGCAATCATAGTATCTTGCTATTTTTTGGTCTCAATGTATAATATGTACTTTTGCGCTTATTATGCATAGACTCCATGTTTTTTATTGCCAATCAAATAAAATGGCTTGCTGTGCAAATTTATCTCTTCGTCATCGTGACTTTATTGTACCTTCAATCTGAATGCATAGGTATACATATATGAAGACTGAAGAATAGCAAAAAGTTGAGCAGTGGTCTAAAGGAAAACATATCTAATGGTAGAAATGCGCTTGCTTTTTCATAATATATTTTCATTGTAATTCTAAATGTACGTTCAAGTTGGTATGTACATAGGACATAGGAAGAAGATAAGTTATTTTTTATACCTCATCGATGTACATATTAAAAAAGGTTAGCATGGAACAGATGTAATTGTTATGCCTTTTATGGACTTATTAGTACTCAGAGTGCGTTCACAATTGTCCGATCAGAATCTCTCTCTCTCTTTCAGTTTAAACAAGAAAATCATTTCTATTGATCTCGAACACGGAGAATTAAAAAAAAATCCAAAGCTACAGTAGTTGTTTCTTTTTTACACTTTATATGAATGCATCGTTATTATTATTGTTCGCTGCATTAAATTCATTTATTTTCACCATTCACAACCACATAAATAACTGCCAAGTATTATAATAATTCGGCGATTGCTTGCATAACCAATAACGCATATACATAAATAATGTGTAATGAACTAGAGTATTTATTGGTTCTAAATTTCTCTGTGTACGGTTATCATGAAGTGACTCTTAATGATCCAGCTTATTTATTGAAGTATAAGTATGAAGTAGTAGATCAGGAAAAGTGCTTTGCAGAATTTCACTCCGATTTTCACCACGAACAGATTCCTAATATTTTTCGGATAAGGATAAAGACATATGTATTCATAAGAAATTTTTTTGAAAGAATCAAATAAAATAAAAATTCAACCCCCGTTGTTTTTCCTATTCTCTTAAAATAGTGACTGGTATATAACCAGAAACGCGGTGGTTTGCAAACTAGTGAACAGAAATAATAAAATGACTGTATAATATTATAGAGTTATGGAGTCACAACATGATAATATATCATGAATCATGAATCGCATGTGATGGAAATATAAATGAAGACTTATCATACAACGCTGACCATCTCTCTTTCTACTCAACAATTGAATTAATATACCCAGAAGCTATATCATTATGTTTGTATAACATAATAAACGGTGGAAATTATTGAAAGCGAGTCTAATAAGTATTGTATTATACTCAGATTGATATCAAAGCATAAAAATATGATGTAGGTATTATATTATACTTTACATACACGAAGTACATGTACTACGAAAGTATATAGTTTCTGAAGTTCATTGCCAAAACCCTGAACTTGAAACCTTTGAGGATGACGATCATGTTCAAAAATGATTTGTGAATTTTTCTTCTGTAACTATTCTGCTTTGAAGATGGTAGCAGATAGGATGTTGGTTTCTAGCTAGTGCTTTTTGCACAAATTAAATTTGTACCTCTGAGTGTAGCCATAAGAGTTCAGAATAGTATTCATAGAGCCCGGCTAATATTTTAGTAATTGTATACTAAAAGGGATCTAAACTTCATCGTTATATTGATTTGCCAAATATTGTAATTCAATGTGAATATCATATTATTAGTTACGCAATTGTATTTTAGCGCTTGGCTCTATTTTATACAATTAATCTTGTCTTAAACCACATTTATATATTATACATTATACAGTAAAGATTACGACCACTGATACATCAGTATATGCTTTACCAAGTCACTAATCAAAAGCCATGACTTGTTTTTCTTTTCCTGTTCTTTGGACAAAAAGAATGAGCATATGAGATGAACTAGTAAATTATGAAGACGATGAGGATGCCTTCATTTTATCCAGCATTCAACAGATCTTGTAAAATGTAAGCAATAAACCTTCATCGTGATGCATGATGCACTGAAGTTAGCTTATGTGATTTTTTTCAGCTTTGTTAGTATTTAAATATATTCAAGCTTACACTTTTGATTTTTTATGAATTGAAATTGTAAATCATTTTGGTAATAGGATAATAGATAATAGTGTGATACCTACAAGCTTGTTCGTGAAGGCTTCATCTTCCTTGTATGTACTTCTATAATATTTGCATTTGTATAGTCGGAATGCTTGTGGTTTATCTGGAAGAACTGCCAAGATGTGTTTGTAATTCAGATTCCAGCTGAGATTCAGCATACTTCACAATGATTGTATTGTTTTTTTGAAATCCATGAGCCTGCTTTTATTACCTGTCTCTGAACTTTTGTACGACTCAAGTACAATTTTCACTGTAGCACGTAAGAGAGATACGGGCAGACATCATGCTCAAGTATGTATATGTGCAAAATTACCAGCCATGTCATTTCGACTTCGTCTTCTTCCTGCTGAACACCCCTTCATTTAAATACTTGAATAATATCACATACCAAACAACAAAGAAAATGGTTGTCCCGACCTCCCTTAATATGTATGCATAACATAATATAAATATTCTATAGATTTCTGCTTTATTCCATTAGGAACCATGATTGGCACTTTAAAATGGCTATAGTAAGTAGAGGTAAAAAACCATCTTTCTTCTTTCTTTCGATGTCCAATGCTCAAGAGATCTTCGAATCTTTCAACTATTCACTAATCGTCAGCGGCTATTCATTTTTTTATTACTTTTTGTTCCTGTTCTTTTTATCTTGAATCTTGAGCGACGTTAAGCTGGACACTGAACACAGATTAGTTTTAACACTTAAGACTGTCAATTTGATAGTTACCAGTTTGAATTACAATAGTATAAACAATTTAACAATGCTTAAAGTTCAAATTGTTTATTTGCATAAAGATGTTGCAGGATGATGCACACTATACACGGTTATCATTTTATCACGAATTCATAAAGACGTTCCATTATCCGTTTTTTGCAGTACTTTGAAGAATCGCCCAATGAAAGTCGTAAGATAGCATAATCTGCAAACCCAATGTTTAAATGACAAGTTTACTCAAGGTCAAATAATTTGAAACTAGTACTATTTACTTTTGATGAACTTATAATCGATAATCAATGTTCGAATATTCCAGTTATAGTACTGTAGTACTGGCACTATCTATGGATACTAGATGACGCCATTTTAATAACAAAGTAGAAAATTTAAAGCCTTAGGCCGTCATATCAGTCCTTTGGGTTCAGAAAA
>JAQIVE010005924.1:0-12177 GCA_034698285.1 Sminthurinus bimaculatus | reverse complement strand
AAACAGGCAGAATAGCAAAGAAGGGGAAAAGTACTCGGACAAAATCACCAAGGTACTAATGAACTTTGAAATTTAGCTAAAGCCAAAGTCCCAGCACCAAACGTCAAATCTCAAAGTCCCAGAGCACAAAAAGTTGCTGCGTTAATGAAAGAGGGAAACATCCACTACTTTTTAATTAGCACCCTAGATAAATGACGATTCCTCGTATGTACATACATATGTATACGTGCATTTAGTCGCATGTCAGGACGACAACTGCCAAGAGTTCTTGTCAGCAAAAACTAAACTATAATATCTCATCAGTCATCAAGTTCAAGGAAAAGTCAAGATCGTGTCAAGTCAAGTTGTGTTTCCAAACAGACACTTTATTTATGTATACAATATTTCAGTATTTATCGACAGGCAGAAAAAGCAGATATAAAATTCCCCAGTTCTTCTTGAAAAACATTTAAAGAGAAACTTTTTACATCATAGACGGGCAAAGTAAACGCTAGATTGTTGATTGTAGATGCGGCCTGGCCCATCTGAGATAAATGCTGTACACGAGCGTTAGTTTTTGGATGGAACAATAACTCTGCGAGGAAATGGGGATGCAAGCCACAAAACGATTTGAAACTACAATACATGTACAATGTACAGATACTCACAGTAACAAAATAGGAGCGGGCGAAAGTGGGGAAAGGAAAAGTACCCCATACAACTAAAGAAACGGTGGAAAGATTTGTTTTAACTATCCATAAGCGAAAAGTTTGATGAGCATCAACTGGGCTGTACGTGTACGTACGATACATAAGCATGAATGTGTGTATGTATGTGTGTGCAGGAGAAAAACTACATTTTGTTTTATGACGGCCAGCCTCGTATCTCGTATCCAGCTTCAGCTAGGCAAAACGGCAAAATTAAGGAGAGCGAGAAAAGGAGCTGGAGTAAAGTAAAAGTAAAGGGAAAGCAGAATCAGGAACCGCATCCTATGCTGTAGTGTAGTGTTGTGTGGTAGCAAACAGAGGAATTTTTTATGACTCCAGCCATCCACGATATGATGAAAATTATTGTGAAGCTTATTCTTTCTCGTAAATACCTTTTTATTCATGCCAACCTCCTACTTTCTTGCTTTCTCTATGCTGTATCCACTGTGTAAACGGTACACCAACCAGTAGAACAAGAGTTCTGACCAGCCCATGGACTTTTCCCATATGTGTGCAATCTATACCAAAAGATTGAAAAATTTTGGGAAAATTTTGTTTTATTTTTCATTCTTTGCATTTTTAGAATTTGCAACACTCGACTAAAATCGACGACCTAAAAGCTGGACCACTTACTTTTTTGCAGTTTACAGTCGTCAAAGAATGTGAACGCCGACTTTTTCGTCGAACTTGAGCTATTCACGAATTACAATTTATAGATAGAAAAAGGTTCTATTCTTGGTCTCCTCATTGTTTTGAGCTGGGTGAAGACGTGTGCTCTTCGTCTTCGTCATCGACATTGTAGTCCTTAAGTTTTACGCTTTCACACTTAAGTACAGTGTATGCATGTATTCGTATACAGTATACACATATGATTGAGGAAAGAATGCAATCCCTGGAACAACAAGAAGAAGAAAGCAGAATGTCGAGCGTCAAGTTAAACATCCATCAATTTCCTGGAGGCGACGTCTGAACCAACGAGATATGATAGCGCAAGCACACGACAACGACGTACAAGAAGAACAAGAGGACGACGACGACGAAGACTAAACGAATAAACCAGGAAAATAACAAGCCGTAATCATATGAATAAGGATAAAAGTCAGATAACTGTACATTGTACATAGTCTGACTCTCTTTCTTTCGATCTCTCTCCCTCTGACTTGTACCCTGACATTGATTTGAGGTGAGCTGAGTTAGGTTGAGTAGGGTCCCACTTGAGCCTTTTCGTCGGCAACATCCTAATTTTCACATTTCTACGAGGGATCGCAGTCGTAGTTGAGGCTGCAGCTACAACATGGAAGCTCCTTAGAAAAATGTCAAAAACAAAGAACCAAGGGAACAGAACTTACCAAAATTATTTGGTCTTATTTGTCCACGTTTCTGGGATTTGAGAATTTTTCATTGACTTTCTCGTGTTTTCTCCATTGCTTAAAAGTAAATAAAGAAAAGTTTAGGGAAACTGGACAGAATTTAAACATACGCACAAGTGCAAGCAAAACACCATAATTATCGTGTTTGGCTGTAAACCAGGAACTCGAATGAAAGTACAGAAAAGAAAGTATGACCCTGGCCATCTGTTAGTTTGATATGTTGGGGCTGTCAAAAGATTGGCCTAACCGATGTATGTATAATGTATGTATATAGTAGCAGGTGAGTTAAAGTGAAAGTCCCGAACGCAAATTACAGGGACGTATCAATCCATCTTGTCGTTTGTCTGCCTGTAATCAGAGGACAAACAACAAGTTGGGACAAACTAACTAAATACACACATGGAAGGAAAGGAAAATGAATTCAAATGGTAGATCCACATGTGGAAGTTTCCATGAAACCCCACACTATATACTATATTCTATGTATACAACATATACTTTCTGCCTTTGCATGCCATTCTCGTCATAAAGCTAAAGCTGGATAAATGTGCCCACACACAAGATGATAGAATCGAAGATGCTATCATGTGGATAATTTGTATGTGGCCTACCTGTTGTTTATCTTGAACTCGGACAAACTGCACCCATGTGCAACTAAAACTATTTTGATTCACTCACAATCAGTTGTACAAAACCAGCCAACCAACAAAGTTAACTGTATGTTGGGTTACTTTACTTCCCTTTACATTGCTTTGAATATATGTCGTGACTAGGATTGGGGGAATTCCGCTGTAAAAGCCATAAATTCCCAGGTGACACATGCTACATGACACGTGGATAAAATGTCCTCAAAATATCTGCTTCTTCACTTGTCATCATCCGCTGTTCCCTTCTTTAATCCTTCCTTTGAGCCCCGCAAACTTTGCTTTCCCTTTACTTGCTTTCTCTCTTGCATTTTCACGACAAATCAAGAAAGCCAAGCTAAGCCCATAATTATTGGGCTTCTTTTTTCTATTTCTTTCCGGTTTTTATTGCATTCTAACTTTTTGGGTCTAAGTGTACCAGCGAAAAGAATTTCTCTGAATTTCTTAAACTCTCTACTCAGATCTCACAAAAAACTCGTAAGTTGTTTATAAATTACGAGTTTGCCCAAACTTGCAGTTTTAATTATACCAAATTTTCGAAAAAGTAGTCTTGATTTTCAAGTAATTTCTAATTTTAAAATGCGTTATAATAAACTTGGTTCAAGCTAGAAGAAATAGCAAGCTGACATAAAGTATTATTTGTTCCACCGTCTCCCGCTGCTGCAGCGTTGGATTTGACTTTGGAAAATAGACAGATATTTCCATTTCGATTTCCACACCGCGCTGCCTCCCTCCATACATACGTACAAAAGCCAAGGTACGACCGGGGAAATCCCGGGTTGACACCCGAATAAGGGACTGGGAGTCAAACTCGGAGTCAAAGTCAATCCTGGTGATGGGATGAGGGGATCGATGTGGAGAATGGGCTGAAGACGGGCACGGGAAAAAAGACTTTTGGCTGGAGAATGATGGTGATAAGTGAGTTGAGGACGGAGCGGATCCTCTGCTGATGATGATGAAATATGTGACCCGCAGAACAAGGTATTTCCTCCATCGAGTCTTTTTCTCCGTGCAATTAATCTACTTCGTCCCTGGTATGTGTGACTGTCTACAGTCTACAGTGTCTCCGTGTATAGCCAACGCTCTAAACGCACGTATGTATGAATGTTCGGTTGTGCACCCCAAAATTGCGCAATTAACAACAAAATGAATAGAATCCGGGCTTTCTTTTCTCCTCCACACTGTCTGTCTGTGCGTTGGCTGTCTTGTCTTTTTTACTCAATTTCTCATTCGAATCCTAAACGGTATTCCATTCTGCCCGTCCTATATGTATACCGTACACCGTACATACATATATCAACATCCCGATCGGGATCCCGATCCGAATCCACCCTCGTTTGCTACCTTTAGACTGGGAGAGACAAAAGTAGGAGAGAAGTGGAGGAGATAGCGAGAGAAAACCCATCAGCACATCCATCCATTCATTCATTCATCCATCCATTCATCCATTCATCCTCCTACCATTTACCATTTTGCCATTTACCACCCAAATCCATGTGGATTCCCAAAAGCAGATTCTAATTACTATTCTATCCACTAGTCGACTGTGTATAGTGTATACTCTGCGTATGGTATATACCGTCCTATTTGTCCACGTACGTATGCATGTACCTACTGTGGGAGTTGCAATAATGTATTTTTCTTTCAACGGTGAATTGGATTGGGCTGTCCGCCCCGATTCCAATCCACCGTCTCAAATCCAACTCCAACTTTCTCTCGCGCTTCCCTCACTTTTTCTCGTCCTCTAATTCCAGTGTCGTGTCTAATCTAAATCTTTCGCTAATTTTTAGTCCTGTGATTAGTCTTCTCCTCGTCTATCTGGATACTTTACTTTGACCTTTGGCTTTAAACTTGGCGTTAGTTCTAGCGTCGGGATTAGCACTCGCATTCGTATGTATGTACAATGTACCAGCGATCGTGTAAAAACAGGAAAGTCGAGATAGGCCAGATGACTTTTCTCGTATGTATTCTTTCAAATGCAATCTTCTGTCTCTGTTTGTCTCCTTCAAACATAATGATAATAAGTCGTTTTTTATTCGTTTTTTCTCGTGTACCTTCGAAACTTCGATGGAAGACAGAGGGTTATTTAAATACAAAAGCTGGAATCAACGAGCATTTTATAATCAGGTCATGAGTGCGATAACGTTGTAGAGCGATTCAATAGCCAGGGATTAAAAAGGCTGGAAAATTCTCATTCAGCCGAGAAAGAAAGGCAAGAGTCAAAATTAAAAATTAAAAGCCAACGACTAACTGTATTAGACTGGATTTAAAGATTCTTTAAAAATCCGAATCGCAGATTTTTCGGAGCGAACGGATTCCTCATTTAAGTCGCTATCGCAACTTGAAACGCTTTTAGAGCGAGTGAAACGAGGAAGAAGTAAAATTGGGGATTAAGAAAAGAATTGAAAATATTCCAAGAATTAATCGGAAAATGTCTCCATGGCATTTAAAGGAATTTTTGATGAAGAACCTCAATACGACGTCAAATCGGAAGGAAAATTCAAGCCACTATGCCCAGAATATAGGTTTTGGAATATATTCCCGATTTGATCCGTTTCCCAGGTCCCAATTTAACACCCAAAAGGATTTTTTTCAAAGTTTTAAAATCGCTGGCTAACCTTATTTTTACTTTTAACAGCCTTGTGCCGTTGATGCTGTAGGATGTGGAAACGTGGAATTTTTTCTTTTCGACCTTTTTCGTGTGATTTAAATACCCTTACTGTACATTGAAGCGGGGCAGAAATCAGAAATGGATTTGATTTGGATTTAGATGGCAGTCTTAAGTACAACAGTATGTAGATAGACGCCCATGCCTATGATTTTTGCTCCGTTCCTTCCCTTTTCTCACAATGAAGTGGCTGGGTGAGAAAAGCACTTTGGACTGCTTTTGATTTTCATTCAGAATTTTCTCTTGTGCTTATCCCATCGGACTCAGTCTTGAGAAGCCACTCGTACATGCATATGCATACTTAACATACGTATGCATGAACCGTGTGCTTGTTCTTCTGTCTTTGCCTTTAATCTGCGCCTTCTTTTCCTTTTTTGTCCCAGTCTTCGTTATTCGCCCTTCCTTCGGGATGAGAGATTAGGCAAGAAATTAATTAGGAGGAAGATAATGGGAAATTCTTTTGCCTCTTCCTCTCTTCTCAAATACATGCAGACATACTCTGATTGAAGAGCCGTGCAAGAGCTGCCCCGACTCCTGCGAATTGTGATTGCGATTTTGCTCAGCCTCTCTTCAGCTTAAACTCAAAGTCTCGCTTCATGTATATGTATATGGAGAGTAACCGGCGCGTCTGCACTCTGCCTCGTCTTTATTTATAATACAACTTCTCAAGTCAGGCTCACATAATAATGTGGATTATAAACTTTCTCGAGTCTTTTCTCCCAGACAGCCTGGAGAAAGGCGTTCATCGTTCATTCATCCGATCTAGTATGCAATCTGTATAAAATGTATATTGAGTTCTCGTCTAGTCTACGATTTTCGCTCTTAAATATGGATTGGAGATAAAGGAGCTGAATTGAAAGGCAGACAGCAATGTATGTATGTATGTATGATATCTAGAGCAAGAGCTCTTTGCCTTTGCCCCGAATAGCTAAATATCTATGTATGTACTTGTACATTGTACATGATAAGGAGAGCAGCTCAAGTATTTAGAATCAGGATGATTTTCATCACAAGTATATTCATCAGGCAAGGACTTTTTCAAGTGATCGACAAAAGCACAGCTTAAAAAGTCCAGGTTGCCGAGTCTGCACTAATTGTAAATTTTCCAGCAGACATTAAAAACGATTTAAAAAAAATTTAATGCACAAGGTAAGTGGAACTAAATTACGAATGTAGGATTCCCGATTAAATTTGGGCCCTTTTTCTCGTGTAAAGAAAAGCGGAAGCCTGCCACCTGCTTTTTCACAATATCTGGGATATCCGAGATATTCACTCTTTGTACCTCAAGTCGTCCGCTTTCTTTCTTATCGCTTTCCTTTAAATCCCGTACGATAAAAGACGAGCCAAATAAATTGCTTATGATAATTTGGAGAGAATATAAGAATCTACCAGCTTATCGTTAGCTTCGATTACGATGGGGTACGAAAACCTGGGGCGAAAATAGCAAACAAAATAAAGGGAAGAAGCTAAGGAAAGGCCAGCCCAACACTGTATACTGTATATGTATTGTACATAAAGAGCGAAGGAAATCACTTTCAGCTTCCTGTTTACGTTCCCACGATCATATTGGATCTTCCTCCCATTCAGACGCCGACTTTGGCTCCGACAACATTCACACGAATATGCATCTACCATGTACTAAATAGCGCAGACAAGTGTATGGAAAAAACAACTATACGCGTGAATTTACATATAGATACATAAAGTTGAATGGAAACTAGGTCACCCGCTAACTTTGCCTTTTTTGACGTCATCCCGTCTTCTATTTTTACTTTCTCCGGGTTTTCACGGACGGCTGGACACGGGGTGAAAGTTCTCCACGTTTTTATCGTGGTTACTCAAACTATCACTGTACGTTATTTGGGAGAAGTTCTAACTATCACTGTATGATCAAGGAGCAATAAACAAGTTATTTTTATTGTGTGGAATTTTTATGTATACATTATGACGTCACACAAATAATGCAAATGGTAAAGAAAGAAAGAAAGCAACATTTGAATTACAATTTCAAAAGGAAAATAAGGACGACTGGAACTAAATAAATATAAAAGTCACAAAGTATTGTACCAAGTAAGCAGTTGTGTTTGTACACTGTACACATTATCTTTCTCCGCCTCTGGATTCACAGGGCAGCTTCACTACACAAGCCGCTGGAGAATATTCCAGAGCTGTAAGTATTCGTATACATGTAGGAGAGCAGGCTAATGGGTAGGCCGAAAGATAAGAGAGATATCTGTGGAAATAGATGGTAGGAGTTTGACTCGGACTTTTGATGGTAACTAATGGTCAACTATTCGATTTTTTATGAGCCAGTCCTCCATTTTGTCTGATTCTGAGTGTTTCTTGCATTAGTCCTGACTGTTCCCGTTTTTTGACGGGCAGCGGCAAACAGATAATATATTATCAGTATATACAAATCAATCTTGGACTTTAACTACTGACCAACTATTTTTATGCAGCAAACTTTTGTCCTTTCCTTGGAATATTGTGCAGTAGTTAATTTTTCATTCATTCAAGGTTCAAAATGGGATGCAACTGGTTTTTTGGATCAAAAATATGACGTAGGGTTTATGTACTGCATTGAATGACTGAATTTCACCGGGGTCAGATCAATGAAGAGGGACGATCGGTGTGTGTGTGTGTGGAGTGAAGAGTAGAAATGTAAAGTATTAGAGAATGAAATAGTGTGCGGTTGGCATGGTTTGGGTTTGGATTCGGATTCGGATTGGTGTGGCAAAATCACTTTTCCAGCGGTGCTGCACAGTGCACAGAGGAGAGGAAAAAGAGACCTGAAACCAAACCAAACCAAGGGATCCGATCCAAAGAGTGGCGAGGAAGAGGAAAGGGAAAGAAGCCGAAAAAATGCTACAATGTCTTCTTTTCTCGGTGAGGAAGCGGCCAGAATCATTTGCTCGCTGTGCTCTAGCTCCTTTTATATCACACTATATCATATCATAGCATAGCCTAGTCGTAGCTGGACAAAGTATATTATAGGCACACATATACATGTATAGATATATTTGTATGAGCCGTAACATCAAGAATTGTTGCCAGCCTCCGGTCCGAGAAAAATCGACTCTGTGAGACTGCCATTATGGACGCCTCTCCGGCTGGTAATTTATCTTTTATTCTCTTCCTCTCCGCCGTATGAAAGCGGCTCCTTTTTCCGCCCATGACTTTTCTCTCTCCGTTTCTTTTTCTCTCGCGCTCTTTTCCCGTCTTTCTTTTGCTTTCGCTCTCTCTTTCCTTCAGATCGATTCCTCACAATGCCTGTCTGAATGTATTACACAGCGGAGGGAAAGACCAGAGAGAAGACGGCAAAGAGGACGTAGGAAAGGAAAAAAGAAAAAACTAACATAAGGCCACGACCAAAAACCAAAACCACGACCAAGACCAAGACCAACGGCAGGACAAAATCCAAGAAGCGGAGAGGAAGGCGACGAGGTCGGAGAAAAGAGGACGAGGAAACCCAGAAATCTAAAAGACGAGGCCAAAAAGTGAAAGTCAAGGAAGGAAAAGAAGGAGTCAAGGCAACCAACAAACACCGGAATATGTAGAGAGCAGAGAGCAGAGCAGAGTCAAGTCGAGTGAGTTGGTCCTCTTCGTTTTTATCTCTTTCACATATCACCAACTCAAGCGCTTCAACACCTCCAAAACCTCACACTTTCACCACGCCAAGCCAAACCAAAAGCAGACCAGCGGAAAAACCCGTGGAAACCCCACTGAACACATTCCGTTCAAAGAAATTCACTGAATACATACATACATACATACGTACATTCAAAAGATTCGGTGTAAACGTTGGGCATTGAGTCAGTTTCGGGTTTTGGTTTGGCTTTTGTTTCTCCGATTCTTTTACATGCAAATTAAAATTACCTTTTTCTTTGCAAGTGTGCAGTCTGCATTGAAAGAGCATGAATTCTTCTCCGTGTTTTGCTTAAGTTTTTGCAGGAATCAAAAAGAATCGCCGTATCAATTTTCCAAAAAAGAAATATTGTAAACATGTACAAAAACGTACGTACAATATACATTATACATATAAGACCATATAAATACACATGTACATGTAGGTGCGGGACGTGGGCGACTAGGAAAAAAAGTAGAGTGGTAGAATGCGGCACTGAAGAACTTGGATACGTTCAAGTTTTCTCCTGGCATTGGAAGAATAAGAAAGATGAGAGCGAGAGAGAGAGAGAGAGAGAAAAGGCGAGCTGGTGGAGTAGGTACAAGGAAAAATCATTTTCTCGAAGGTCGTGCGTGACTTGAAGGAAGACTTATTTGTCCATCGAAAATCATCTCTCTTCCTCCACTTTGACTTGACGTTCTCTTCCTTTACGTTTTCGACATCCACATCCACATGGCTTTTGCTGAATTTTGCAAAGCTAGTGCCATTGCCATCATCAGCATCATCCTTGCACTATGTATGTAGACTTTGACTTGTACTCGGAATTTCGCCATCCATACTCTAAATCGACTTCGTGCCTTCTTCGTTTCCTCTTTTGCCGGCAGAACAAGAGCTTGAAGAATAACAAGAAGAGTCAAAAATAGTGGAATTCTATGTATGTATGTTACGCCTTGCTTTGCAATGCCGTACCAGTCCAGACCATTCCATGTCTTCTTTCCGCTGGTGTAAAAGAAAAAGGAAACGTAAAAGCCCAATTTTACCTCTCTTTCTGCCTTTCTCTCTTCTTTCACTACTTCTCTTTCCCTGGGCTACGTGACTCGGAGCTGCAGTAAATCATTGAAAATTTCCCCGTCGCGGCCTAATAGCCATTAAAAATCATTATTGTTTCACAAGCACCTCCTGCACTATGTATTGTACAATCCAGACTCTAGACCAATCCATGGTCATGGAAATTACAGGTGGCCACCAAATACGAGTTGAATTTGATCCTGCTCCTGTTTTTGGTCCATCTTAAAGTGTACAGTGTACAGCTAAAATTCCAATATCGATTGGATGTCAGAGTGAGAGCAATATGAAAGCTCAATATACCGGTATTTTGACCTCCTCGGCACTTGACATGAAATTTTTGATACATATCCATCTTATTTCAAATTATCAGTATATTATTTAGTGTTATGTGATGAATTTTCATAATTGCCAAAAGCACTACACGATACAAATTTATGGTTAAAAACAAAATTGAAAAGCAAGTTTTCCTTGGTATAAACTTAATACGGGAAGTGGGGCAAGTATAAAGAAACAAAATCAAGGAGCTCTGCACAAAGCTTCTGGTGTATGGATGTACATTGTACAATGTACATATATAAAGTACCCATAAACTATAGACTGTAGTATATGTACTTAAAGTAACTTACAATGAAGATCGCACAGCCTTCCCCCTTCTATCGTTCCTCTCGGCGTAATTCCTTTGGTTGAGAGCAATGATGCGAGAAGGAAGATAAATCTGGAGGAAAAGGCTCGATACTGACGCTCAAATTAAGTAGATGGAAAGTTTATGTTAGGTGGACCACACCAGACCAGACTACACACATACTGATACATACATACAAAGTATACAACTAACCGATCCAAACCAAACTAACTGTATTTTAGAACCCTTGCCTTAGCTTTCACTTTCAGCCTCATGTATTGCACTAATGTTCCTTTCAATTAGAGAATTACTTGTACACATTCACATCCGCAATCCGAATCCAAATCCAGTCCACAATTTCAAATAGTTAACTCTGTCTATATGGATATCTATGTAATTAGCTCCTATTTACTTAAATTTTTTTCCCTTAAATCTGCTTTTAAATATTTTAACAGCTTTTTCACACCATTTTGTGTCAAACTTTTAAGGCCATTCTTTCAGTTTTTTCTCGTTGAAACCTAAATACGATGAGCTACAAAGTTTTGGTCGATTTTTATTCCTCTTTCTTCCAATACACAATGACATGTATGTACAATGTACATATACTGAGTATTCTACACAAATAACGACCCGCAATTCCTCCACTTCATCTCTTTGACTAGTCAGAGGGATTGAGAAGGTCGAACGCACTTGTCCGCAATATAGTCAATACAAGTCAATCTGCACGTATCCAGTATCCATACACTTTGCACATTTATACTTACATGCATTTTGTAAATATAAAAGTACATTGTTTTACTCTAAATGAATGGCTTTGGCCACGGTTCCGAGCTTAGTTTCAGCTTCTGGTTGTCTTGTGCAAAGGCGGTGGGAGAGTGAGAAGACACAGCCGACGCCTTGGCCAACTCAAGCGATACATACATAGTTTCTTTCTTTCCTCCCTGTACTTATCTCATTCCCCGTGTGTGAAGTCAAGTCTTTGTATAAGTATAAGAAAGCATGGCTCTAGCAAAGTCAGGGTATTTATTAGACCAGCAACGGATGCGAATTCCAAGTGCCGGTCAGTGCAGTGGTCGAGCAGGGGGAAATAGATACATACGTATGTACTCTTTGGTTGTATGAGGCAGCTGAAACGAAGGTCATTTATCGCCTTCAGTCCACCCGCTCTTGTCTTGTCCTCTCCTGTCCTCGCATGGCATTGCATGGTATTCTCGGACTTTCTGATTTTAATCTAGCATTGGAGTAAACTTGATCACTGATCAGCCCTTCTATCCGATGTACTGTATGTATAATATACATATACTGAATACATAGATAAATGTTCCGTCAACGGCTCATCAGCCAAGGCTAAATGAGGTACGCATGCATACACAATTTTTCTTTGCTTAATATTAATTTGCCATCCCCAGCACAACACTACATACCAACGTTGGCTTTCAATCTTTCAATCATTGAAAAAGCGCGGAAATTTTTCCATCGTTTTCCATCACCTAT
>JAQIVE010005923.1:0-12177 GCA_034698285.1 Sminthurinus bimaculatus | reverse complement strand
GTGTATTTTCTCCGTATTTGCATGTACGTACAAAGTTTTTTTATCCTATATGTATTTTGTCTATTACTTACATGTTCTACATTTTACATATATCTCCTGTTTCTTTACTTTTTATCTTTTACTCGGACTCATTTTACTACTCTCAAAATATTATCCTTTCGCCTGACTAGCTATCAACATGTTCATCTAATCATTTGTACATAAAATTACATACACGTACCAAACTATATCATAATATTAAGCCTATGTCCTTACATATTTATCCTTCAGTCAGTGTTTGAGCAAAGTGTAACTTTTTTGTGTATCTTCCCTTGTTGTTTTTTGTCTTATCTGATTCTCTATCTTTTATCCTGCTCATTAGATATAAAGGTTACAATGCGTACATGGGTAGGTGTGTGTGTATATAGAGTACATACAATAGTGTGCAATAAAAGTGGGAGCAAAAATAAACTGAGGCTTTTCTCAGAGAGGTGAAGAGAAAGAATGAGCGAGGTGGAGAGAGAGAGAGAGAGAGAGAGAGAGAGAGAGAGAATTCAGGCTGAAATTTAACTCTCTTGTTGAAGATCCTAGTGTGGGAGAAACACCAACTCGATTAACTACGTTACTCATCGTATCTCTTTCTCCATACTGCACATACATACAAACTCGCTCAAACCCATTTGTCATCTCTTTAAACTCCCGATTCAGCATGCATGCATGCAAACAACTTTTTATTGTTTCATAATATAGACACTGAAAATTCGGAGAGGCAAAAGTCTAAGGAAGAAAAACCTTTGTAATTTTGAATTTGCTATGCACCCATAATATTTACTGCAAACACACTTATGATATGCATGATGTGTGTATAATGTATAATTCATCCTGTTTTTAATGACATGGCGATTCAAATTTTATTTTTGTCATCTATCAGCATGGATGAACTAAAATTTGAAACACCATTTCAATAAAAACAGAGGATATATTATTATGTATGTAATCTATGTTTTGAGCGCCCGAATTTTTACTGAGACCATTAACCATTATCCATCCATCTCAACTAATTTATCCTTCTCGACTTATTTGCCGGATCCAAATAGTCTGCAATATTTTAATCGTTTACAAAGTATACTGATGCTTATAGATACAATAAATAAGTAGTTTGGTATAACCTCACAAGATATAGCTGAAGTCATTTGGAGACTACGAGTTTTAAGTTCTTATAGTCCATTGTCACTTAATATATTTTAAACATGCTACATGCATACAGTGTTACACTATATTGTATAAAGTATAAAGCTTCTGATAAGAACCATGTAGTATAAAATACTCCATTTAGCGAGATATCTTGCCGACTGAACTTTATTTCCTGGTTACGCCTTTTCATTCTTCACTTTCCTTCGTGTAGGACTTTGGTCCATATCAAGTTGCAAATAAATTATGAGAGTTTATCTGGGGATTGGAACGAATTTCATCAGTTGTGTCTGTATCTGTATATAATGTACATGCATACTGATACAACCATTATCTACAGATATTCTGCCATCCGTATTCTACTTTGTATTGTTTCAGTTTTCTCCCACGAAAGAGAATGACGTCGATGTATATTTCCAGTGTATTTTGAATTTTCCAGAAGCTATGTGACAACTCTTGAAAAAATGCAACGAAGAATTCTCTTGGTGTATCCTCTTGGAATGTATGTTGCTGTATTTCTATCCTGGATCCGGCTTTCTTGTTTTCGATCCAACTTTCTCCTTTTATCCCGAGGGAATGAATCATGTTTAGGCTAATTACGTAATTAAAGGGAACAGGGACTATGCAGTGAATTTGCACACAAAACATTCTTTGAAATAGAATCAACTAGACAAATTTCCTTTCCCTCGTGTATGCAGATAGCGTTTTGCGTTCTTCCTCCTAACTACTCTCACTCGTACTCTGTTCTGTACACGACGCTTGGGCACATGTCTCCAATTTCCTAAACGTTTCCAAGGAATCTTGGAGCACTGGAGAAGAAGAAGAAGAAGAAGGAAGGCATCAAGAAAGTTAAGACGACGACCACTGACGTGGAATGTGCTGATTGTTTATTGTGCACAACATATTCGGTCGAGATTGCGACAAGAGATGCATACACACACACTGTTGAATGTGTAATGCATAGCATATAGAATTATACATGTACGTACACAACCGTATTATTTTCTACATTCAACATTCTTCAATTTCATTCCGTTTCATTTCATTTCCTAATTGGAACATTTCCCCAATGTACGTACGTACGTACGTACGGGATACGGGATAAAATAGAAACAAGAGAGAGAAAATGAGACGACAAAGGCCGGCTTTCCAGTCCTCATCTCCTCGTCATCGTCATCGTGTTGCTCATTTGTACTTACACCACATGCACCGTATAATATCTACTGTGTGTACATATTGTATGTATATCTACATGTATTTGTTTTACTTGGATCCTCTCTCTTGGTCTCTGTTTTTGAGCTAGCTGTCTCATCATATTTGACGCGGAAATATTATGCTGCTCTAGTTATGTTTTGTCTGTTTATCGATTCTATTATTGTGTTATTATTATTATTATTATACACCATTGTCCATAAACAGAGGGAACCGGAGCAAATATCATATCATGGATAGAATAGAGCATGAAGGGAGATGATGGCGATGACGACAACGTTGATGATGATGATGATGATCTTGATGCTCTGTGCTCGGGTTTATTTCCGAATATCAACAGACATTAAATTCAACACACTCCACAGGTCTGCTCTTGTCCTGCCTGCCTGTCTTTCTTTCTTTCTTTCTTCCTGGCATCTGATATTCTTTCGACATTCACAAAGGAGTCACTCGCAGCAGCAGAATGGCAGAATTTTGAGCAAATTCTGTGGAAAATGTTCACATTTACTCATTTTCACATCGTATAATAACGTTTGCATGTTTGAATATTATGGAGCAACAAAGCTTTGAAAATTATGACTGTATTATCATAATAATAATAATAATAATAGAGGGAGAGATTCAGGGAGTTTTTACTGCAAGCTTTATTAGTTTTGAGAGTTTGA
The DNA here is from genome assembly GCA_034698285.1 of Sminthurinus bimaculatus. Lineage (NCBI taxonomy): Eukaryota > Metazoa > Arthropoda > Collembola > Symphypleona > Katiannidae > Sminthurinus > Sminthurinus bimaculatus. Next base: position 9,130 of record JAQIVE010005923.1, on the reverse strand, counting down.
CGGTGCCAGCATTAGTTGTCATAAAATGTGCAGCGAAAATTCTGTCATTCCCTCCCTGTACACGAGTATATAAGTATGTATATTTATACATGTGTATAAATATTGAACGCGTATACTATAGAACTATCCTCGTAGTTTGCCATTTCGTTAATTAAAAGCATGATGGGATCATATCATTGTCACTCGTCATTGTGACTATCCGTAGAAACGGAACAAAGTACATATTATGAGTACGACTATATACTATATATAGCAGACGACTCCGGGTGGATTATATTTAACTCCTGGACATTTAGTCTTTGCTCCGAGTCGAGCCAAAGGCCGACGACTGGACAAGAGACCTGCATTATTATGGACAGATCGAAGGAGTGTAATGAAGAAAACTTTGAAGGATATTCATGTAATAATAGGTAATAATAATGAGTGTATTATTATTGTACACACAATATGACCTTTCTGAAGCATAGGAGAAAACAGTCATAGGACATGCATAAATAAATACATATCACTGTTTTATTATTATTATTACTATTAGCAGTGTTATCATCATTGCATTGCATTGTGCGTTTGACCGTCCGTTGACTAGTGACGGGGCAGTTATGGACAAAAGTAAAAATAGCAACCAGACACATGTAACATGTACCAATACAAATACAAATACCGAATTCATACTTTCCTCTCGTACCTTCCACTGACAGCTCCAGCGTCGGACTTTGTGGGTATCAGCAGAATTGAGCAGAGTAAAATTATTGGACATGATGAATGCAATGCTAACAAGTAGATACAAGGAGAAAGGAAAGCATTGTGCTTGTATAAAGTATAAGTAACAAAATGTAAACGTAACTACCGAAGTATATCTAATATGTACAAAATATAAGTAGTTCTTTGTATCATTTTTTTGCGATGGCGTTCAGTTTTCTCCTGATTTTTTCTTAGTAATGTGTTTTTGTAGATTATCTCTGTCTGTCCTGCACTTTGTGTCTGACTGATCTATGTATAAATCTATATATAAATTCTTCGGCTGATCCACTAGTCATTTCGAAAATATGTAGATTCTTGCATATATTGGAAATATAAGTATATACTGACGCTGCTCTCCTTTCTCCAAACGATCATTGTATGCATAAGCTTTTCTATTTCGTACACATTTGAGGGGGGATAAAAACACAAAAATTACCAAGTACGGAGTATCAAGGAGAGACTCTCAATTTCTCAAAAGTACATACATATCATGTTCATAAGCTCATGTTTGCCATTTCTGGGTATCAACAATCAATAATCTAGGATGCAAACTCATAAGCTAATACTTATCTATAGTTGAAATATGCTTTTCATCTTTGATGTTCATCTCTATATTATATGTATAAACAATAAATAATACGTGCATGGTAACGTATGTAAAAAGCAATATGTATAACAGCATAATATTTCAAGTGTACAATCGAAATCACTTGAAAGTCCCGTCTGCAGTTTTAGTTTCTGTAGTGTTGATATTACAAGCTCGCACTATGCATATACACATACACGTATCATTTTCGTCTGTTAGGTCTCAAGTCTCAAATCTAAAAATTCGTGTCTCAGATGACTAATCCGAATTTTATGAAATCTTTCATCTCGAAGTTGAAGCTAAAGCTGAAGGAGTGTTGTCCGTATATAGGAATCGGGAATCGGAACACACGTCATTAGGCCTTATGGTAACTCAACTCAGCACGAGTTTCCATACTCCATACTCATAGAATAGTTTTATTCTGAAGTATTTCCAGGTTTTGAGGCAAAAGGAAAATCGCTTTTAGTCCTAGTCCTAGGTATTTTGGTGACGCAGTCTTTTCCCTCTTTAAGCTCTTCTTTTGCCCTGACAATGTGCCCTTCCAACTTGTGCTCAGCTGGAAGACCACGGAATTGAAATTCATTTCCTTATTTTCCTCGCTAATTTTTATTGTCACTTCACAAGAAGGGAAGCCAAGCTAGCTGTCATGTCCTTGTTAATAAGTACAATATGTGTACAATGTGTACATATCTTACATACATACTGAAAGAATAAGACAGCACTGTGCCGTACGTGCGTATATAGATTATAGTTCCAAATTTGGTATTAAAAGTTGAAGCACGTACATAATAATAAATAATGTGTATTTATTTATTATCGTGGATAAAGGAATATTAACAAATTTTTCGGATGCTTTCAACACTCAAGAGCCGAATACATGTACATTGTACATATGGACGTAATGTGTTTAGGTTCAAGTTGAAGATTGGAGGTGACTGCGATGAATTTGTATACATATACAATATACATATATTGCATGGTAATAAGTACAGTGACGTTTGACATTTCGAGAAAAGAGAAGAGAGATAGAACGAGAGAAAGGGATTAAATGGGAAATTGAAGTGGGTAGTTTTCCCTCTGTCAGGAAGAAGAAAAGAAGGATCTTGTCATCATCTTTGATCTTCATCTTATTTTCTTTGTACGCAAACTTCTCTCCCTTTCATTCTTCTTCTTGGATGCATGCACAAAGTCTACTCACTACTCACTTCTCTGAGTCATGTCTACTGTATAATGTTGTCTACCTTTATAATTTGTACTCCTTTTAGCACTTATCTGTACTATTTGCTTTCTTTCTCTCATTCAGTGGCTGGTAAAGCTTTTACTTGTTTGTTGGATGTACCATGTACGTTCACTCACACTCACATGTGTATTCGCTACAAGTGGCTATTTTTTGAATTTAGAAGATTCTGTCATGCTTTGTCAAAGATATATACATACTGAGACACTGAGTTTGTACTACGGATAAAGTATATATATGTGAATGTACATATATTATGTACACATACATACTACATTAATACACAATCCAGTGTACATGTTTGCCCTAGTAAGTGAGTGAACTACAAATGGGAGAAATACATATATATATATATCATCTACCATCATATTTGACTACATGTGTGTACTTTTTACTTACTTCGTTTCCATCTTGGAAGATCCTTGGGTTGTCCGATGACTGATGAGATTTTCGTCGTCGCTCATAGTCAATACCTGCAAAATGGGATTGAATTAAATCCTCTGTTTCCAGTTTCACCAATACATATCTTTGTATTGCTTGTTGTAGCTTAATACACAATGCATAACAAAAATTGCAAATCTAGGCACAATAGATGTGGAACAAATATACATAGGAAGGATCAACAATTGGCCACGGCATCAACATAAACATAAACACCATTAACATGAGAAAAAGAAGACACGAATTTACAAGAATATATCTACTTAATGTATGTATGTATGTATGTTTTATGATGACAAAAAGGGTTCAATCAATACCAGCAGCAGCGAGGAGATGAGAGCCTCGTCTTTGTTCTGTCGACTTGTTCCCTGATGATGTATGATGCTCCGCTGATCTTTCTCTCTCCCGATCCGGCGTTTTCCCTCGAAATTCTCCGTCTTCCTCAATGTCCTCGAGCTGCATCGTCTCCTACATGTACATATACATATACATACAATATATTGTATAAATACAGAAAAACACACCGATAAAATGGAGAGATTGAGATGGGAGTGAAACGAAGAGACCGAAGAAATTACGTTTTACACACACACACAAACATTTCTCGACAAACAATGAAAGGCTTGTTCGAGGCTCGGAGAAAAAGCTCTTTCACGGCACTTTACTCTCCACATATCAATCTTGCATTATTTTCTCGTGTATAATATGTATATTATGTATGTAGTTCCTGCTCATAAAAAATTGTACCACACACAGGGCAAAGCATGTTGTAGCATTTTCTATGCTATGTATATAATAATATATTTACAACATGAAAAATGCGTAGCAGTAACTTGACATTAGTGATTGAAAGCATCGAGGGAATTAAGTAAAAGTAAAACATGATGACGACAGTCATGATGATTCATGTGCATATGAAGTATAATATTGTAAGTTATTTTTTCGACCATTTACTGTTTTCTGTTGAAAAGATTATTTTTTAGAATATATTATTTGTTACATTACCACAAAGACCATTTTGATTGCAAAATCGGGTGATGATGAAACGATCCTTTTGAAATCCTTGCGAATGTGACGAATTTCTCACACTGATTTCTTGTATGGTTGTATATACTGATATTTGTTTCCTTGTTTATTTCCGGTTTTCACACTTTTCCTATATGTATGTATGTTCACTCCTCACAATTTCACTATTTTCCAAGGTCCTATCTTTTATCCGTCCTCCTTCTTATGTATGCAGCAAAGTGTTTACAGGTATGAAAGTAATATATATAATATAAGCGATTATGCTGTGAGTGATGAGGATGAGCGTGACGTGAAGAGTTGACAAAGTGCTGAGTAATTGGAGGAAACGGAGGTTTTGGAAAAGATGATAATTTTTTCGGGACACAAGATACAAGATACAGTTGAAAGCACAGCTCTTCTCCTATTTCTATCCACAATTAGCACAATTCATGTATTGTACAATGCACAATGTTCACACACTCCACAATCCAAAAGCCCGAGTCTGAATGAAACAACGGTAATATTTAGTATGTATGTAAGTATGTATGTATGTATGTATGATGTGCACATTGCACATACATATATCTATTGTAAAATTCTCACAGTCACACCGAGAAAGGGACAGAACGGCGGTTTTGTGTTTGTATTATTTGTGTATGAATTTTTTGGTAATGAGGAAATCACTTGAACGGAAAACTAGGTGAGAAATAAACTGAGAACTTGAGCTGGCACAATTTTTGGCACACACACGTTCATACTCGAACTATTAGAGAGAATAATAACGTAACTACACACACACACATACACACACTGCCTCTCTCTTTCTCTTTCTTTTTACTCTCTCTCTCTCTCTCCCTCTCCCTTCACTTACACTTACACTTACTACCAACTACCAGCCACGACTACTTGTCTCTCCTCTCGATTTTTTCTTTCTATTCCCAGAGTCCTCCCTTGAAATTCCCTTTCGTTCTAAACCAATTTGATCGTCTTATCGTTTGTCTTGACTTGTGTACGTAGTACGTGTGTATATTCAAATCTGGTCTGGAGTTGAGTCGGGAGAGTTTAGTTCATAACCAACAAGGAGACGAAAAAAATAAAACGAAACATGTGCATTTCCTACTATCTCCCAATATAATATGTATGTATGTGGTGTGTATTGTACTTACTACTTACATACTCGTCACCGTGCTTACTTACTTACTTCTTACTTTTCCCCGAGTTTTTGTTATTCTCCTCAGCATTCGAGATATTATGTGTATATATAAGTAGAGAGAGAGAGATGTCTAATGCATGTAATATCGTATACAATAATGTATTTGCACCTAGATATGTAGTTTATTATATTTTATATAAAATGTGTATGTACATTCCATGTAAATACTTGCCTTCCATCTATTCTTCTCTACTCTCCAAAGTTACTTGTCCGATATTTCGAGGAAGAAAAATAGCGAGATAGAGACATGTAGAATTAAATGGAAGCAGTACCGAGTACAGTACAGTACAGTACAGTAGACAGTAGACTATATTATAGAGTAGTGTATTAGACAAACACAAAATTGTTGTACTCGCTTTGTACACTATATCAAGTATATTATATGTACACGCGGTGTATGTATTTAGTATTTGTATTTATGTTTATATAGTTACTCCCCAGGAAAATACAAAATAGAGTAGAATTTCTCGTAAGCCGGCTAATACTCTCCTCAATTCTCGACGTTTGTCTTATCTAAATCGTGTAATATGTAGGTAACTGTGGGATGAGACTGAGAAAAAAGGAAAACGACGGAAGTCTATAAACTCACTTTAGCTCGCCCTAACTTTCAGCTACCTATGTAAACGTATGTACTTACGACTTACTTACGTATGTACATAGACGCTTCATGTGTGCTGCAGAGAATGATGCGTTGCCTCCACTCTCTCTCTCTCTCTCTACCTCTCTCCCTGCTTCCTCTCTCAATCTCACTCCGAATCTGAATCCGACTCTATATATTTACAACTCTCCATTCAACATTCGGGCTTGTACGGCATAATACACGGCAAAACACTGAAAGAGAATGAAAGAATGAGAGAGAGAGAGAGTAAACCATGCGCTTACAATTACGCTGTCAATTTTGTCATGATGATCCTCTGTCGGGCTTGCCTTTGGTGTATGTAGTTGCTCACGTGTGCTCTGATATTCTGATATTCCGATTCGGATTCTGTTCTATACATGCATTTTATATTTATAACATAAGTAATATATCTACTGGTCTACTACTGCACAGCTATTTGTACTAACCACGACTATCCTCTCTCTCTCTCTCAGTGCAACAAAAAGAAAGTAGGGAAGAAATTATGAGGCAGATGCTCTAGTCTCAATTTATCTTTTCTTATTTTTTTACATAATTTCCTATTTCTTTTCTTATTCCTCTTTTGTGCCATCTTATTTTTGCATTGGTACAGAGAAATAGAGTGTCTGGAGGTTGTTTTTGCTCTTAGCTTCATAACTGTACCATTAAGGCAAGCCGGTAGCCTTTTTTCTGTCGAACCGTACTCAAATACATATTATGTATGCATATCGGGAAAGTAAGTTTACGAGAAAGGAAAATATGTAGATAGTGTTAATAAACCATTATCCGTATAGATTATCAGAGATATTGCAAAAATGGACGGTTGTTAATTTAAGGAGGAGAAATACATGTATGATATATGAATGAGGTTGTATATATTGTCAACATTTTAAACATTCGACACATATTCGATCAGCATCTTCTTCTTCTTCATCATGATATCATCATGCTTATTTTCGTCATTGTCATTTTTTCCAGATTGAAAAAATAAGGGGTGTTGACTGTGAGGAAACGCCTGCTCTTCGGTTTTCTGCATGCTGTTGCTGCTTCTGTTACTATCTGAGACTGAGACTGACTCTGACTGTGGGACTGTATGACGTGTTGACTGCCGAAGAAAAACGATGTACAATATATTATTTTTCCTTTGTTTATACATATTCTCCTTCATTTCATCTCGATGGAAGGAAAGGAAAACAAATGAATGATTTGTGTATGTGTGTGTGTGTGTGATGTTCTGTATAAGTTGAATGTAAATGTAAATGTGAATGTGTCTGGGGTTCTACATGTACATACTACATACTACATACATACATAATATCATCAAGAGCGGAGAGTAGAAAAGAAAGAGCAACGAGGCAGAGACAGTTTTTTGGGAAGTTTTATTTTCATTTCAACTTTTTGGCAAAGAACCATCATCACTAACGGAAATACATAACATATAATATAAATTGAATGGAACGCAATTTTTTATACGTGAGTATGTACACTGTACACAGTGCACTTTTAGAGGCATTTAATGCATATTATGTATTACCTATCACATGTATGCACATGGACCAGAAAACTGTAGATATTATCTTAAAAAACTTATGATATAGTAAAATTCAAATAACCGAAAAAATCCAGCCGTATCGCTGTTTTCATACCATTAAATACGTACGATATGTGTAATACATTGCTGTTGAATCCTGTACCTACATTGCACATATTGACACGTAATGTCGAATGTGGAAATGGCTGAGACTTTGTGTTGATTTGTCGTTGGCCCGTGCTTGACGTTGTTTTTTAGGTAGATAGTATGTAGATTGTAGATACAACTTGAATATGTAGTCCAATTCACTGCGTTTCAAACTAATGATTTCTCCTTGATCATTTCGCATGACTAAGAAACACTTATCTTGGGGTTTTTTTCTTCTTTGTGTTTCTTCTAGACTTCGGCTTACAACACAAAATATGCGATGTTTGTATAGAATACACAATATACACATCTTTTTTTACTTTTGTGCTTTTTTTCGAAACGAATCTGAATACTTGTTGTTGTATATATACAAATTGTATTGTGTATATTGTATACTAAGGTTTTTTATATCAAATTGAATGTATGCAAATATATATATATATGGCGCGTTCAATTTGTAATGATAGCTTAATATATCAAAGGATTGGCTAAAATAACATGCTTGTATGTATGTAGTTAGAACTCGGAAAACAGAAGGCTGGTATTAGAAGGGGAACGAGTCAATGACATAAAAATAAATAAAACATACATTGTACATTGTACATATATGAAAAAGGCAATCTGTGGAGAGAACGTTGACGTGGGTGAAACGTCACGGCATTGTGGACAACTGTCTAGGAGCCATCAGCTGACCGCTGTCATCTTGTCCGGGTTGCGGGTGTCTTTAGACCAGTTCTGGACTAGATTGATTGGAATGGGTCGAATTGGCATGATGAGAAGTAGTAAAATATGTACTTGGGAAGGCACAAAAATAATCGAGAAACGTCTATAGTAAAATGTTCTTTCTCCGTTCTTTTGTATGTACATCATGAACTTGAGTTTTAATTCACAAATTCATGTACAATGTAGTATACATTTTGTACATATACGAGAAATATTCATTATTTATTGGTTGGCTTGGTATAGTATAGACAGAGAAAAATAAATCTTGGTCAATCCAAAGCATTGATTTGAATAGAGGATATCGACGTACTCTCTGATGACAGACTGTCTAGAATTCGACAATCTTAACCTTATTCAATGTTCCATAGCCTAGCTAAGAATGTTTAGTTGTACATACTTGCATACATACAATTAGTTATAAACGGGAACACGTGCGTAACTATTTATTTGCACACCTTTGGATCTCTATTTTTGCATATAGAGTAAAGCAAATTGTTTAATACCTATACATGTAATAGGAATGGGGCTGATAAGAGATAAGAGTACAAAAATCTAAAATAAGATGGAAAGAGAAACAGAGAACATTTTTGCGGAGAGAACTTGACATGACGAAGGCTGACTTATTGCTTATTGAACCATATTGAATTTCTCCCTCCTACTTATTTGCTATTTATTATTCTTGTTTTTCAATTTGAAATTCCAACATCAGGATTGCAGAAAAGGTTGCTTCTCCTATACACGTCGAAGCTTATAATACTAATAATATTATTCACTCCGAAATGCATTTTCGCCGTACGTCTGATGGTGGTGATTCATCAGGAATTTCCCATTTTATATAAATACTGATGTAAAATGCAAACTATAAACAGTTCACAGTTTCGTTGAACGGG
>JAQIVE010005922.1:0-12180 GCA_034698285.1 Sminthurinus bimaculatus | reverse complement strand
AAACCGAAACAAAAAAAAAAGAAAACCTAAACTAAAACCGTGTTGTCGTGCTTTCTTAAACTCAACTTAAGTGACTTGACTGTGTTGTTTGACTTAATACTATGATATATACCTAGTATAATAATAATAATATAAAGTAATATTAAAAAATAGCATAAAATAAATCAACTTCATGAGCATCGTAGTAACAGAACAGGAACTTGGAGAAGAAGAAGGAAAACTCGAATCGTATTACTTGCAACTTACTTGTGATATCTATATCAATTTTTTGAATTTTTACAAACAAACAAATAAACTAAAAAACTGAACTTTACGAAGGAGAAGAAGGAAAACTAGATAATTTGAAACATACCTTGGGAATCATAATAATAATAATAATTTAATACTAATAACAACTACAAACAGATTATTAGTTAGATCTAGATATAATTTACATACAATAAATTTTTTAAACATAAAAGTGGAAAAGGTGATTACGACAACAACATCATGTCAAATTGGAATTTCGGATCAACGGTAAGCTTATAATATTATATTATTATCATGTATAGAGAGATACCTACGTAGTATGGATAACTATGTAGATGCAAATAGGCGTATAATATCTGTACTTAACTATCGATTGCATACTATTACAAATGTCTATGGAGTATATTTATGTAGTATAATATGCAAATCATTTAATTATGTCATTAGAACGCATGGTATTCATGATGATGTACGTTTTAAGAACTTTATAAGACCATTGTCCATCAATGTTTAAGATGTTAATTTTTTCCATTTTAAAATAATTTGAAACTTAAATGTAGAACCATATTTTGATCAGAAATACATCAAACAATCTAGATGTATATTTATGTAGATCTATGTATACTATATTATACTACTTATACATAACATTGTAAATTTGTCTATTTTATAACAATATGTACACATTTTTTATTCATTTTTTATTTACAGCGAATCTCGGATCCCGACACATCTGCTGGCGGTGCTGCTTTCGACTTGAAAGTTTTTCTTGATCAAGGTATCATTCTATTATGTATTATAATAAGTTTGGGCGTTTTATTATATGTTTGATGATGTTAATTCAGTTAATAATGTGCAATGTCTATGTACATTCGCATTTCTCATCAAAATTTAAACGCATTTTTGGTTTCTGTTTCTTTTTTTTTGCAAATTTCGCTTACACTCTTCTGTCGTCACCATCATCTACCTAATTATGATCTATGAAGCATTGGGTACGGGATTGGGTAGATCCTTAGTTGGTCCAACTTCAAATGGTTTACCCTCATCGTTCAATACTGGAAATTCATCATCGACTAATAATCATCGTCTACCAGAACCATCCAGTCCAAATGTGTCCCCATTCTTTGATCCATTTGCTTCCAATTCGTTTGGGTTCTTTAATGTTAAAGACCCAGGTGGAAATTTACCCATGGTCTCCAATAATCATGTAGGAGGGGGTCATGGGCAATCAAAATCTCCATCCTATCATTCCCAGCAACAACAACAACAACAACATCAAAGCCAACATCATCATCCCCAACAACAACAGCAGCAACAACAGCAACAGCATCATCAGCAGCAGCATCATCATCATCAACAGCAACAACAACAGCATATGTCAAATTCGCCAGTTTTTGGCAACAATGTTGGCGGTTTAGGCATGAATAATGGACCACATTCTCCGAATTCTTATTTCAACAATATTTCATCATCATCATCATCTTCTTCAATGTCAAACAATGCGCCCATGTTTCCAATTTCGACATTTTGCATCGAAGAAACGGTTAGTCCTTTTTGATTGACTATTGTTTTTATTTTAAATTACCAGCATGTTATTTATCAATTGCATAGAAATTGCATAATATATTTACATTAAGTAGAACACGCACGTTTTAGTAAAAAAACTAATTTTTTTACTAAAACGCTACAGTCGCTGTAATATTATTTAAAAAGAGAATGAGAGTAGCATCACAAACACATCAGGTTAGGTGTGTATATGGCTGTGACGTGAGCGACTAAAACTATGTTTAAATCTAAATGTATACGCATTACATCCCCTACCTTTGTTACCGGCATATGAATATGTATTTTATAGCTGCGCTACTCTGGCTCCTTGTATGTGCCGATTATTTATTATTTAATTCTAAAACCAATGTTATACCGGAGAGTATTATTAGTTTTTGTGCATATAATAATATTATGATTTTTAGATAGGGAACACACATACCCAGCTTGTTAATGTCCTAGTTAGAGAACAAAGCATCAATTAAGTTTCTCGAACTGTCATTATTCATTAAGAAAAATATCCTACTGTAACAATTTATCATGCCCTTCTACTTTAACATTTTAAAAACAATAATCACAGCTACGTTCATTACCTCCATTCTCTATTCCTTTTAATATTATTTGGTTCAATTTACTTTAACCATATTTTTAAGTAAAATAATACAATATCATACTTATATCATGTAATGTTATTCACATTACTACTTATGTATGCAGTTAGGAAGGCTTGCATTTATAAAATATAACAATGTGGTCCAGATTGTAAAAAATTAGAGAGTTCTATTTTATATCGGTATATTATGTAATTGATGTCGGCCACTACATTTTTTGTATGATTTTTTGTTTTTACACAATATAATATATTGCCATAATACCGTAGTTTTTATTATTTGTTTTTAAAATACATAGATATTATGATATCAGGAGAATGTTATCTTGCAAAAACTTTTCTATTTCTCTAAAACGTTATATTTCAACATTTTAAATAGACCAACCTACATAGGCACATAAGTTATGAGTTATGAGTCTCGAAACCAGTTTTAATGTCAAGTTATTATTAAGTTGACAAACAACTGGCTTTCATTGTATAGTTTTAAAAAATGTACAAAAAAACTACAATAATTAGTATTCAAAACAGAAACCCAACATATTATTCTTATGCAAAGCTTATTTGTATTAATCATTGTATGTACAGGCGAATTCTTCTGATGGTGGATCTTCCAATGGACATCATTTTGGAAATCAGTCTATGATGAATCGATCTTCATCATCACACTATGGTAATCAAAACAATCGTAGTAATGAGCGAGAAACTCGAGATCGAGAAACTACGAATAACTTCCAAGCTGATAAAGATTCATCAAACGGAATTCGTGAAACTGGAATCGTTGAAAAATTGCTTCATTCTTATGGATTCTTGCAATCTTGTGAGAGAAATGCAAGATTGTTCTTCCATTATAGTCAGTTTGAGGGCAAAATTGAACATCTTCGCCTTGGAGATCCCGTTGAATTTGAAATGACGTATGATCGACGAACTGGAAAACCAATTGCAAGTGCAGTAACTAAAATTGGGCCTGAGGTATTTACTACACATATTTTTACTGTTATTAAAAAATGATGGCTTTCTATTAAAAAAGAGCAACAGGAATAAAAGGTGCATAATATGGAAACATAATATTAATTTCTTTATGCTTCTTGTGGCAGGTTTTGTTGGGAGAAGATCGGCTAAGTGGAATGGTCACTACAACTACTGAATCTACTGGCGAAGGACGAATTAGCTATGAAAATCGCGGAGAATGTTTCTTTCTCCCATATTCTCTGGATGATATTGAGGGAAATGTTAATTTGGCAAGGTTAGTATGTCAAATAAGGACGTAATAGTATGTAAATATTTAATTGAGTCGCGTTTATGATTTACATGTCTAACTTTGTTTATTTTGTTGATTTTATAATAGCGGAGATACTGTTAGCTTTCAAATCGCTACCAATCAAAGGTAATTATCAATTATACAATATGTGTTTTTTTGCTGCAAACTTTTACTAGCCTACAACATATTATTATGTAATTATTATAAGGAAATATAATGGTTCTGATATTGAAATCGTCCAAATACCTTCTATTGTATATTTTATATTTTTTGTTATTTTATGTGCGTTTTGGTTGTTCTTGTAGAAGTGGAAACTTGGCTGCCCGGTTTATTCGTTTGGAGAATCCAACTCATCCCATTTTCTATCGGGGTATTCTTTGTGCATTGTTTAAAGATGCGGGATCTATTGAACGAGGTTCGTATATTACGTGCAAATGCATAAAAAACCTAATTTTATTTTTTAAATAATGTAAAATTTAGACTTAACACATTATGCATTATGCTACATCTACATATATTGTAAATTTACATTACCAATTTTATTGTTTTATTAGCTGACGTTGCCAAACAAATTTGCTTCACTTTGGCTGATATTCGGGGCAACGAAGAACTTGTTGTTGGAGATAATGTGGAATTTAATATTCAAACACGGAATGTAAGTTAAAAACATGAACGCTTACACCATCTACAAAAGTTGTGCCTATTTCATTGTTTGCTTTTTAATCATTTAACGAGGTTATTTTAAATTTCTGTAAATCGAATGATAACGCGGTAATAAAATTAATTTAACTTCATAGGGAAAAGAAGTTGCTTGTAATATTACCAAGATGCCATTTGGAACTGTTGTATTTGAAGATATTGGGACCGAAACTCTCAAGGGACAGGTAATAATCAAAATTATATTCACAACAAATTTATTCATGTTTGTAGCATTTTGTAAAATTTCTAGCATAACATTCATAAATTATAAATTAGGTGCGCATTGATGAATTATTGCTTGTGTTATTGTACTCTCAATTCTGTATTATGTATGTTGTTTTTGATTGTCATTTTTTAAGGTTTTAAAACCTATTGATAAATCGCAACAACCTAGTCCAACAACGAATGGTCCTAGTGAGTCTGTCCAAGGAAGACTTCGATATCGAGGTCCAAATCGACAAGAATTGGAAATCGTCTTTGGAGAAAAAGATCAAAAAGGGTCATTTACACTGCGTCACGGTGATTGGGTCGAATTTCAAATTGCTACGGATCGTCGGGATAAACAGCAAAAAGCTACCAACATTGTTTTTGACTTGGCATCATTCCATGTCTCAGATGAACGACGAGAGCAAGGAATAATTTCAAAGATCCATCCCGACTTTTCTGGTTTCATAACCTGTGCTGAACGAGATCAGAAAATGTTCTTTCGGTAATTTTAGTCATTCATTTATTGATTATCCTAAATATTTACGATTTGCATGATTAGAAATTATAACGATTCTTTAAGAATAAATTGTAATAATGTTTTCTCTCTCTCTCTCTACCATAGATCTAACGAACTCTTGGATTACAATCGTCAACCAAAAATTGGGGATGATGTTGAATTTACGATAATTCCAGTACGTACATATTTTTGTTAGAAATTATGAACATAAAATGTTTAATGTTTATTATTAGTAGTTTAGTAAAATTTAGTTATTGTAATGTTAATTTGAATAGAAATCATTCCATTAGGAATAGTTGCGCACTAATAATGTATCTACTTCATTATTTAAAATAGGATGCTAACAGTCCTTGTCGTCAATCGGCTATACGTATAAAGTATTTAGCTGCTGGGATGGTTCAGTTTGAAGTCCCATTGAGCAAGGGGTTAACAGGACAAGTTGTTCGGGAACCATCTACTCCATGGGTAAGCAGCTACCTCTATTACTATACAATAATAAATAATTATATATACAAAGACAGGAAGCTTCAAAAATATAGATATTATTGCATAATAAGAGACATTATTTCAATGCCTCAAAAGGTTCAATGCATGCTGAAGTATGTAGGTCAAAAATGAGCCAATGCTTTTTCAGTTCTAAATGTTTTTTTACGGGCCATAGTAAAATGACTTTTTGTCTTTAAACTGTTTAGGTGAGTCAAGAAGCATTGGACGGCATTTTACCATCGCTCCAAGGCTTAGGACTTCCGCAGAATGTGACGGAACGACTCATTCAAGGTTTATCCAATAGGGATGTTATCCAACATTTGGCTGGTGGAAGTGGTAGCGGAAATGTAGCAGGAGAGCCAGGTGTTATTCAGTATCAAATTGGAAATAATTGGCAGCAAGAATCTGTCATTTTTCACTGGAAGGACTGCAAAGTTCTTCGAAATATTCGTGTTGGAACAAAGGTAAATAGTTGTTTTTTTTATTGGTAAAATTTACTTGTTACTAGAAATTATTGTAGTTATTGTGTACAATTCTCTATATGTTATGTATGTTAATTTTTTATTTTTTTAAAATTTAGGTTCAATTTGATATTCATCAAGTTCGCCGCACGTAAGTCTTACGTTTGAGTATTGTTCTATAGTATCATTGAAGTATAATGTTGTATAATTAAATTACCAGTGCTATGCTGAGAAGTATTTGCATTGGCATAATATTGTTTGATGATGTAATATACATTTTGCATATTTTGTTTATAGGAAAGAGATCATTGCGGCAAATATCCGTGCAGTTGAAGAAGAATCAAAACCGGCTGTTGGAAACATTAATACTAGCTTGGGAGGAAATATAATTATGGAAGCCATCACAAGTTCGGATACTGATACGCCGATTCCTAACGAAAGCTCAAGCGATGAGTCATCACCACTGGATGATATTGACGATTCAATTAACCTTTGTAATTCCTCAGAAACGCTAGAGCAAATTTCCAATGGACTACATTCCAAAGCAGATTCACCCATTCAGATGATGAATGGAGGAGCTGATGGTGGTGGATCTCCAGGTGCAGTGAAAACTCCACGTTTTGTTATGAAAGGTTTCATAGCTGCTCTTAAAGATGGTTTCGGTTTTATTGAAACCATGGCACAGGATGGAGAGATTTTTTTTCATTCCAGGTAAATTTTTGTGTAATTTTTTTACAATTTTTTGATCTTACACATCAAACTTATGCGATCAAAAAATATCCCACCGATGTCTGTAATATAGAATTAAATTCATCCTAAAAATATTTTACAATTTTACTATTATAGTTCGTTAGTTGGAGATTTCGCAAGTTTGGATGTTGGACAAGAAGTTGAGTATGTTGTGAGTAATAAAGGAAGTGTGAATGGTAAGAATGCCGCGGATATTGTTAAACCACTTCCCAAAGGATCAATCGGACGTGCAGCAATCTTCCCTGAAGTATTGACTGGAATTGTTGTTCGTCCAGTACGTGGTGCAAACAACGATCAACTTGAGTACACTGGAATTCTCAGTACGATAAATATATATATTAAACAGCATTTAATTTGAATAATAATTAATTTAAGTACTTCTTCATTTTTAATTCATTCGCTTAGTTGTCATAATGTATCCAAGCATGTACATTGTACATGCAATGCGAGTAACTATATATGGGGTTCTGCACAGGAAATAGGATTATTTACCTTTCTGAACGACAGGAAAGTCTTTTTTGTTCAACGGTTTTATTTGAAAAATATTTTTCTACCAATAGGTACGAAGTCAGGACTTTTGGACTCCACTAGTGATGGTCACGGTTACCCATATGGAATTATATCAATGCTTAACAAGAAAGAAATTTTACAAGCTGGAGATACTGTAGAGTTCCAGTTGGATGCTGAGGGAAAGCCTGTAAATATTCGAGCTATTAGAAAGAAATTACGAGCTACCGTTGAGGCCGTCAAAGGTACAATTCAAATGCAGTTATATTCAAAATAAATAAATAAATAATGATTATAGTTTTAAATTATTAAGCGGCAAAATGAGTATGTATAAAATACAAACACACAGTATGATTATGAACTAACTCACATTGGTTGATAAATGTTTACAGGTCAGTATGGATTTTTGTCGTATGAACTTGAGGATGGGAAGAAGTTATTTTTCCACATGTCTGAAGTTAAAGATAATTCTCATCATGGATTGAACCCGGGAGATGAAGTAGAATTTGTTATTCTTCAAAACCCCAGAAATGGAAAATCATCTGCATGCTCTGTTGTAAAACTTGGGTAAGTATCTTAGTCATAATTTTGAAATATTATGTCCTTTATTGCAGTCGAGTAAGAGTTAATGTATGTGTAATTTTGTGTGATATATTGCAGGGAGCGGCAACGACCTGAGAGACTTTTGAATCGTCTTTCAAAAATGTCAGTTGATGAAACAACAACACGGGTTATCGTAATCCGTCAACCTCGAGGTATTTATTTTTAATAATAATAAGCATCAACCATTCGTTCGTTTTCCTATTTTGTATAAAGCATTCCACGACTCATGACATTCAATTTACTTTACTTTAGGTCCAGATCCAGCTAGTCGAGGTTTTAATCAGAGGCCCAAAATTGCACAACAATAACTTGGAATCTCAAAATAAAGTAAAACAAACTTCAAACGTCAGTACTTTTTATATTTTCACTAGAATTTTTGCCTGGTGGCAGGCCTATAATAGGATAGATATGATCCTATTTCATTAATTATGAACTACATTATATATATATATAACCTAAATGACTGATATTAACTTTCTCTCGGCAGCCCGATTTTTTAAACAAGCTTTTCTCATAAATGTATATGTACACACACTTTTTTTGCGTCCTTTCTAGCAAAACAAGGTTGCGTTTTGAATCAGATATAATGGTGTTGTTTTTTGTTAAAAAAATCGTAGCTGTTTATTGTAAAGTAGAATGACTTGTTGTTATTTTACATGTCTTACTTTTTAAACCAGTGTTTGTTTATTATTATTATTATTATGTATCTCCTATGTAGTATTTGTACTAGTTGCTCGTTTTATTCATAGATTATTGCTACATATATATACGTTTAACTGAAAACGAAAAAGGGTTTTATGTTTTAAAAAGAATGAAATGGAAACAAGTGTGGTTTATTAATAGTAATAATAATATTATTAGGAATATATTATATTATACAATTTTCAGAATAAAAGAATAATGGTTATTATTATTATTCAACACTTCCTGGAGAAAATATATACCCATGTATGTGTATATTTGTTGTGGTGGTGTTACATAACGAGAGAAAGAAAGTTGAAATCATACTACGAGTAAAAACAAATACAAACCCTCGTGATTTCATTCAAGTGTCCTCTAAAGCAACGAGGAAGTAATTCTTCTTGATATAAATCATAATTCAGATTTGAAACCACTTTCCAAGTCATTCTTTTAAACCCCAACTTAATGTTTATTTTGTTTTGAATTTTTAAACAATTTTGGGAGACAAGAAGGGTTTAACAACTTCTTTTCAAAAAAGGTTTACAATCTAAAATATGTTTCATGTCGCGATGAATTAGACCGTTGGCTCAATTAAGTCGGGGCAATTGTTCGACTGATATATCTTCTCTAGTTTATTATTATTATTATTATTATATATTAATTTGGTAAGTTGATGAACGTATTTATACACATTGTCATTAGTCTAAACATTATATTATACATAAGATAAAATGTCTAGTTGAAGGTATGTTTTTTACAAACAAAAAACAATTCCTTTATGAACGTCTTACCTTCTTTGAATGAAGTACTATATATTATTATTATATACAATTTTGTTGTTATTATTTTATGTTATGAAACAAGTTATTATATTATATGCTCATTCAGTTATGTAGACAAAAGAGTATGAGAGTGCGAATGCGGGTGAGAGTGAGTATGACTGGTGTGGTAAAATAGGGGAACGAAGAATTTTGAGTCCACACGAAAAAATTGTAACACATACATAGTAATATGTTATATACGCTTCAAAGGTTATTATTTTTCATTTTTAACTTCTTTCGCCCGCTATACATAACATGTAAGTATATTATGGAAAAAACTTAGGTGCATGATATACAAACTACATATGTATACTTATGTACACGTGTGGTGGGTAAAGAAAATCCTTCATTTAAGAATTCTTTAACGTTGATTTTAATATAGAATACAATGTTTTTTAATCCATTATTAAATCCCTGGACCCCGCCGATACAACGGCAATGAAATTGGTGGTTATCGAACCTAAAAAAAATGGAATAAAAAACAACAATAAGAGTAATGATAAAGATATACCTATATTAAATAATATAAGTCTAACCCTAATCTCTGATAGTCCGAAGACACACTTGAAAATGTAGAAATATTATGATAATAGGCCAAAGTCAAAGTTAAAACCAATGTTACAATATTTTTAAAGTATATTATACTAAATACTGAATGATTTTTGTCATTCGGAGTTGGTCGTAAAAGGAAAATTGCTCAGTTTTCACGGGAGCAATAAGGAAAGGAAACTACCAAAATAATTTCTTTAGTCAGACACAAACACTTAACATACATACACACATTTACATGTATAAAACTACGTAACTACATATTATATTCTGTATAGAAACTATAATTTCAAAATTATTATTATTATTATTACTATATATATATAATACTACAACGCGTACGCTGATATCTTATGAAGCATTAGATTACGTTATAAATCTTTTAAATGAACGTATAGTGTAACGTTATCAATAGTATTAAGATATATACTAAAAATTTTAATAGTTACTGCAAAAAAGGGAGGAAGATAAGAAAACTATAATTAAATACTTGAAAAGCACGCATTTTTCAAAATGGATTTAAAAAAAACAAAAAAAAAATCGCAAAAAACTTTTAAAAAATACATTTAAAAAAAATAGAAAACGATGTGTTCAACAATTGTAAAGGGAGAAAAAAAAAGAAAATATGTTGTAAAAAACATGAGCGAAAAAAGTCCAGTAAAAGTAATTTCTTGGAGGGTAGATAATAGAATGTGCAACAACATATTCTATGATTCCCCCCTAAGTAAAAATACACATATTATATAAATATATATTAATGCATAATTTATTAAGTACCTATAGGTAGTAACATAATATATTATCTATATAATATACATACGACTACGAGAATAAAAGAACTTTAAAAAACAAAAAATAATAATGTAAGATATTTGTTAATTTTAACATTATTATAGTTCACACGGTTATTTAAAACATATTATGGTCTTTAGAACGTAACGTTTCAAGTAATAATAATAATTGGAAGAGACAACTATTGATGGAATTGACGACTTAACGGTAGTAATTTTACAATATCAAGGAATTACCCCATCATTGGAAGCTAAACGAGCGTACTTTGTATATGTGTGCGTGTCTGTAAATACAATACATTAATAAAGTATTTGCCTACTACTCTGATCATTTTAGATAATCAACAAGGAAAAGGAAGCACATTCATTGTAATTACTGTATTGTTACTACATAATAATATTACTTACGTAAAAGTTAAATTATCCTCGTCATCATGAACTTATACGGGAGGAACATATGACTACTCTTATATATTAATTTATTCATAATCATTATGATATTTATATTATTATTATATAAGTATTCTAAACAATGAGGAAGAAAACTAAAATGCCTTCAATTATATATATTATTGTTATTAATTATACTAAGTAAGTAAACTATAGAAGCCGAAAAATTCATTGTGTGTATGTGTGAAGGTGAAAGTTGATACAGGAGAAAGTAACATACATTGAGTGAAAGTTCGTTGTGTCTTTGTCCTAGAAGTAAATACATAAAATATTATATTACCTCTATAATACATATTGAAGTATTGTATAACTCTGTTCCTTTCCTGCTTGTTTTATTTATATTTTGCTAAAACAAATTGCACTTATAAATGAAGTAATTATTATAGTCTTGATTACGAAGGGCCACCATCACAAATCGTGATTCACAATATTATTATATTATTATAGTCTAATGTTTAAAAACAAAAAAGTACATAATAATCTATTCACACAGAGGGAAATCAAAAATATATAATTTATAATGTCCCCACAAATAAAATTAAACAACAATAATTTACTCGTAACATGATGATAATGATGAATAGAAAGTATGCATAAAAGGAATATTTGGTAGTGGATAGGAACCAATTGAATATCACTAGTACGTTTACAACCTTACATCTTTTGTTTGGTTTCTGTCAAAAGTATTAAATTTTAATAACTAGTACATATTTTACTGTGTGTAAGCTTGGAAGACAGAAACGAAATCTGTACAATTATTCCACCATGCTATAAATAACTAGCTATATTATTATGCCTAAATATTCTAATAGTTATTGTACCTAACCGTCATTAAAAACGTATTGCCTATGAATTAAGTCATTTAATTTTGCTTTCAGTGACTCAACAACAACCTTCCGCTGTAAAATATTATTTAACAAAAAAGTGTATGAAAACCTTGGTCGACCGACTAACCCCTTGGTCGACTGACCAAACCCCTTGGTCGACTGACCAACC
>JAQIVE010005921.1:0-12181 GCA_034698285.1 Sminthurinus bimaculatus | reverse complement strand
GTATTATATTATATTATGTCGTTGTCTGCCTGTCTGTCGACGCCAGGAGAAAGCACACAGGAGGGAGCACCCAGGGTTATTTTTCACGTTCTTTCTATATTGCCTATATCAAATTTTTCCAAGGCTTGAAATTATATGGGGCAGGCAATAATATCGTATATTATACGCAGCAAAAATGAAGAGCATACAAGAAAATCGAGTGTATGGTGTATGGTGTATTTACATGAGGAGCTATATCGTATCGTTGAAAAATGAATATTTAAAGTTAGACTGGAGGAAAGCCCGAGTCTTTAGTTGGGGAAATAGCAAGACATGAGAAATAAGGACAAGACAGAGAGCAGAGTGAGAAATTGGGGGAGAAATAGAAGATGGAAGAAGGCCCAGACACAGAACCAGAGCCAGACACAGAAAAAAGGCAAAATATACAAGGAGCAAAATTTATGATTCAATTTGCACATCAGAGCTTTTTTCATAGACCCAAACTCTGTCTTCATTTGCAATGCAAATATATGGCGTCTCAAGGCAAAAAATGTCTCAGTGGATCCTCAAGTTCTCACATCATCATTGAGATGATGATGATCATCATCATCCTGCGTATGTGTCTGTATGTGTGTGTACACAGATATTCGCATCTATTTCTCCCTCGTTTTTGTGTATGTATAATAGACGTGGCTCCTTCGTATTCGTATCCGTAGTCTCCTGTGTCTTCGCCTCGCTTTCTCTTGCACGTTCTCTCCCTTTTATCTTAGTGTTTGCTCCTTCCGCCTCGTCTCGTCTCGTTTCGTCTCCGTCTTCGTCTTTTGCTTCTCCATGGCGTGGAGCATTCCATCTGAATCTGCCGAGGAAAAGACGAAAGCACTTCTCTTCTTTCCCTTTCTGTTTCTCTCTATGACCTCCAGTTATGCCCTCGTCTTTTGCTCTCTCCTCTCACTCTCATTTCCCGGTCTCTCTTGTCTATTCTCGGGTTTGGAGGGAAAACCCAATCTTCTTTGTCATTTCTTTTTCAGTCTATCAGCTCCCTTCATGTTTCTAATCTTTCTCATATGTATTCATCTTAAAATCTCTTTCCTCATCTTTGCCTTCCCTCCATCTCCTTGTTCTTGTTCTTGTGATTCTCCTTATGTGCTTGGCGTGGGCGAAGCCGCCCAACTCAAACTTAAATTGCAGTTCAAGCTCAACATGCTGCCTGCTGCCTTTTGCTCGCCTCTGAATGTCCCAACTTTCATATTTATATCATCATGCGTGATATTACATCCATTACGGGGAAGAGTGAAGCACACTGCACAGCACAGCACACTAGATTTCAAGGAGAAAACGTTCAAGAAGCCGACAGTTCAAAGGAAAGCCAAGATACAAGATACAAGAGCATCGTCATTGCTCTCTCCCTTTTTGTTCTTCTTGTTCCTCTGCTTGCACACAAAGATCTCTTTTGTACTGTGCTGTACTTTCTTTTTGTCTGCACTCCGTAATTATAGAGCGTAAAGCTGAAACAGGCAGAAAATTGTGGGTATGTATCTACGACACATACATACATACATTTGTACAAACACATACACGCATACACTTTTTTGCACGAGATATGAAGGGAGAAAGCTCAAGAGAAAGTTGTTACTTTCTTGCCTTTCCGTGCCCTTTCTCTTTTCCCGCTTTGTTCAAATCCGTGTCCGCTTGTCAACTTCTATAGCTCATATTATCACTTTGCCAAGCATTGGTGACAACCGGAGAAAGTCAGGGCGGAGAAAGCAGGAGAAAGTTGGTCGAAGAAAAAAACGCGGCGAAACTGTCTTGGATTTATTTTGTAGGTTTGTCGGTATAATAAATATGTAAGTATAAATAGAGTATAGTGTATATCCCTGAGCGCCTGATCGTCATGATGACGATCATGATCGTGATTATCGTCATCAACTTGATCGTCTTGATGACAGTCGTCATGAAATCAGTGGGACACGGCCTTTTCCCTTCCTCCCTTTTATTACAGGATAGAGCCGTCGAGACACGCCAAGAATTTATTATATACGTATGTATATGTAGCGGTCATTTGTGCTAAATGTCTTGGGCCAACGGGGGAAAGTTGACTGTATGGGGATAAACAACATCCAGAAATACGGAGACCATGTGTACAGTGTACATGTGTATGTAAGTATTTATACAAAAATAAAGGACAGTTAGAGCTAGCCCAGGCTACTTTTATAAATGCTCCATCTCTTGAAAAGAAATAGATTGCAAATGTAATGTAATGGGCGTCATCACCTCGGCACAAAAGTTAAACAGAGTTTATCTAGATGTGTGTGGTTTGACTGTGAGCTGAGGACTTTGACGAGGCTGAGTTGAGTGAGACGAGATGAGATGAGATGAGGGGGTTAAAAGTAAAGAGTTGGAGTCAGAGTCTTGGATGTTGGAATTAGAGTAAGTCGCAGATGATGGTAAACTGGTGAAAAGAAATAATGAAGAGCGTGTTAGCCATCGGCAGCTGATGGGAGATTAGGGGGAAAGTGATGAAAACCAAGGAGCAAAAGGCCATCCAAAGTTTTCTCGCGGCTTTCCCCTTGACTTTCTCTCCTTTCTCCATCTTCTCAGTTGAACAAGACAAGAAAGTTGACAAGACGTACATATAGTGTGGAAGAAAAGCAAGCAGCTAGAGAGAACAAGAGGGACGAGTTATGACGGCGGAGAAAGTAATAGAAGAACGATGAATCGCGGTCGTGGTCCTGGTTGCTGATTGAGGAATTGAGGAAAGGAGACAGCGGAAAAAATTCCGACAACATACACATACACAACTGGGTATTGCTGGGAGAAAGCAGTGAAAGCGGTGAAAGCGGTGAAAGTGAAAAAAGTGGCGGACCACGGGAAGAAGTTGGTTCAGGAAGTACCAGAGTATACAGAGTTGGATATTGGATATTAGAGAAAGACAACTTTCTCTAGTAGTATGCTACACAATGCGATTCAATACAATTCTTGCATTGACAGATCCGCAACCCGGCAATACTAACACTAACGCCAACACCAACACTATACAGTGGTAGGAATACAGTACAAGTACCAGCATCAGCACCAGCACTAGCAAGAGCTCCATAGCACCACAATCAGACACTGACACAAACACTTTTTCTTCAGCCACGCCAACTTGCTTTTTTTTTCTTCCTAATCGCGATACATTTTGTACATTTTTCCTGTTCACTGCTGTGCAAGTGAAAGTTTGTATATATAGAGATATTTTTATATGGAAAAACCTGTACATATTCTACGGCAAAGTCCGCGTACATTGTACATGTAGGGCTTGAATGACGGGGAAAGCGCTGGAGAATTGGCCACGTATTATCTCAACATGTCGAAAGGCTGGCAAAAAGAAGGGGGAGTAAAAAAAGACGAAAAAAGTTGAGCAGAACAGAGAAGACCAGGCCAAGCCAGACCAGAGCAAGGAAGAACCAAGAAGAAGAAGAAGAAGACCAGAAAAAAAGTTAATGATGGAAAACGGGTAGAGTTTGAGATATAAATTAAATGTTAGAGACTGTAAGATTGACCGGAACTGGTGGAGCCCGCGACGTGACTCAATTTTTTTCCGATTTCATTTTCAATGACATTGAATTCCCCATAGAAGTTTCCCTCTCTACTCTTCCCCTCTCTTCTTCTGTGGGCTCTCCAGTTGCCTCACAAACTCGGGCTACAACCTGAACTCTGTTCATTTCAGTCAGTTCAACTCCAGCGTGGAACGTACAATTCAGTTCAGTTCTGTTCTGTTCTGTTCGGTTTTCCTTGGAGAAAACTGGAACTGGAGGAAAGAAGAGTGAAAGACCGAGTCCATGGAAAATAGACTTTTATCGATTGGCCCTCACTTGTCTCTCTCTCTCTCTCTCCTCTGTCTCCCGTGGTCTTCAACTCTCTTTCGTGGAGCTGATTAAAAAATTCTCCCTACCTTTCTCTCTATCTGTGCTCTGATATCTACAAACGGCCCAGAAGCTGGCCAACTCAAACTAGTGTTCTCTACACAGAAAATTCAGACATATGCACATTGCCCATATGCACGCTCTTTTTTCCTAAACAGTCTTCTGTTCCAACTTCAGAATCAATCACATATTCACATGCTTTCAATTTAACCTTGATTCAATCTGGTTCTCTACCTATATAATATATAGCCAATGCCTTGTAATTGCCAAGGCGCAAAGGGTCTAGACAGTTTTCATGCATATAATATTGCGTAAATACTTTCTATTTTTAAACAGCAATGAAATTTGCATCGAAATTTTTCAAATTCCTCAACACTCCAGCGTCTGTACATATGTACACGTGGATTCTATTTTGACTTTGAAATATGAGGTCTGATGAAGCCTCTAAAAGTGGAGCATGGTACACATTTTCTGTTTACAAATTTTTACTTTCCTACAAAAACATTGCATCATAACGCCCAGTTTTATACGTCATACACATAAGTATTACACTGGAATCCGCACCTGCATCTGCAGTGAAAAAACCGAGGCGGAAGAGGAAACGGAACTACAGAGAAAGTGCGAGTAAAAGTGAAAATTATAGCGGGAGTCAAAGGAGAAGCTGGAAGGGAAACTTAAGAACGTATACATACATACATATAATATGTACTCACAGTAGAAAAAGCGCGATACTTTGTCTTAATTAATTTTTTGATAATTAGACTGATTCTGCCTCCTTCCTTTTCCTTTTCCATTTCGCCCCTTTCTTTTTCGCCTTCCTCTTGGCGCGTCTTGGAGAATCTAGATTCTAGATTCACTACAGTGTTGAATGCAGTAGCAGCAAACGAGCCTCCGTTTCAGATTCATCTATCTAAAACTGGAGGAGAGAGCAGACACACTTGTTTTGACTCCAAAGAGAAAGTCAAAGTCAAAGTCATGGCCAAAGCCAAAGTCAAAGTGAAAGCCCAAACGAACGCCGGAGTGAAAGTAAAACTAAAGTGGAGGAAGAACATAGAGAGTAGGAAATTGTGTGAGAGGCGTGAGATAAGGAATGGAGGAAACACGAGGGAGAGAGAACGAAAGAGAGAGAGAGAGAGAAGTTACAGAGAAAAACAGTGTAGTGGAATGATAGGGTAAAAATGTGTAAATCTCTCTCTTGACTGCACAGATATTTTCCCCCTTGTGACTCACACCACCGACTATTGCCTTGGAATGGAGAGTAGAGAATGAAGAACAAGAAAGGCTGGCCAAGCCAAGGCAAAGCAGATGAGAGCAACAGCAAGACAAGGCCAAGGGAAAAAAGGGAACAAGCAGAAGACGAAGAAGAAGAAGAAGATAGAGAAATAAAGAAAAGTTATTGTCTATCCGCGCTAGATAATTCAATTATCGACTTGTTAATTTGCTTCCAACAGGGTAAACTTTTATCATTACTATTGGAAGAGAATTATTTTTATCACGCTCTTCCTCCCCCAATTTTCTCCCAGTCTCCGCATCTCTCTCTCTTTTCTATCCTCTTCGTCTACACTTTGTCTTCCGCCTTGGCTCATCATTAAGGCAAGACAAGACAGGGCAGGAGAGAGACTTTTCCTGGAAAAATGTATAAAATGTACAATATACATACACATATGTACGCGGGGGCCAAAACTAAACTTTATACATCCTTCCGGCTTTCTCCATGTTAATGGATGGGGGGAAAGCAGTCTCTTTATTTTTATCTGGCTGTATGTATGTACATTGAACATGTACTTACAGTTGCCTGGGTTAAAGACCCATTTTACTTGTCACTCGCCCTCTCCGCTCTTCTTCTTGCCTTCATCCTCATCCCGTTTCCCAATCCATCCCCATGACACGGACATTTACTCTATCTAGTCCAAGACACAAGAGTATTCTTCTTTTTCCTGTATGTACACTATCAAACTCTTTCTGTACTTCGTCTTCTTCTTGTACCCAGTGTCTATGAGTAATGAACAACTTTTCTATTTCTTAGTGACTAATACTAATCGTAAGTTTGGTTCAGACTTTTACTTTGCCTCTCCATGTGTATGTGTGTGTGTGTGTTTGGCCGCTTCCTTCCTTTCTCTCTCTTCCCTTTTGGTTGAGTCGCTCCCAAAAGTCGAAAAGGGAATGGAATGGAACGGAACAAAACGGAATGGATTGACTGCATCGTGGAATGACAGAAGGGAATGTCGAAGGATGGCAGAGAGAGAGAGAGAGAGAGAGAGAGGAGCCAAAATATTTTATGGCAATCGCAACTCAATCAGACCGTTATGAGTTGATCTGACTTCTTTGTCTTTTGTCTTTGTCTTTCTCTGTCTCTTTGGCTGTCTCTTTTTCTTCCCTCTTGTTGAAGAAAGCAAAAAGTGTGTGTCAATGGCATGGCATGGCATGGTATGGTATGGCATGGCTCCGTGGAAAAGTTGACGGCTCTCAATCCCGAATCTATTTGTATTCCTCAAGTTTTCCCCATTGTTTATCTCCTTCTGTTGTACATGTCTCCATACATATACATACGTATGCATATGTATGGGGAAACTCGAGTCAACTTTAGTCAACACGGATGCAAACACAAACAAAAATACAAAGGACAAGTTTAAGAAGGAAAAAAAAGGAGCCGTCAGCCAAATAACGATTCTATTCTATACACTCTACAAGCCTGCTTCTTTTCTTTCCGAACTTCCGTTTTTATGTATATATATGTATTATGAAGATAAAACCAGAGAATTGGATGAGGATTGTGTATGTAGTTTATTGTAGAAAATTACACGCCAATTTTTATACCTTGTTTAGCTGTCTAAATGGCCAGCAAGTTTGAAAACAGAGTCGTGATTAAGATTAAAATCAGGGCCAATTGATCCCATGATAATTTGCCATACAATAATATAAAACACGCTATAAAAGTTTTCATAAAAGAGAAAAGATGGGACAATGAATGAATGACAAGTTGTAAATAATAATTACGTACATATGCATAAAGTACAAATTGTGCAACACATAGAAACATCTTCACATTGGACTTTGATTGTCCGACGAATTAATGGGTAAAATGAGCAAGTGTGACATCACAGTGGGGACGATGACAACTAGCTGCACAATCGTGATGACAGCAATGACGAGGATAGCGGAAGAGAGAGAGAGTAAAATAAGGGGGAAAGGAGTAAAAGTGAGAAAGGGAGAGAGATAGAGAGTGACAAAGCATATGGAAATGGAGGCAATAAAAAGGACTACAAGTGCGCTCAACTGATAAGATTTCTCCCCTTCTTTTTCTCCGTCACTTAGCATGTGTGTGTATGTAGAAGTGGAGTTGACTAAAGTTGAGCTGAGTTGAGTTGAGTCCAAGTGAGAGGACTCAAGCACAGTTAGTTGAGTCGAGCTCACCATGACAATCAAAATCACAATCACGATGACAATGACAATCATACTGTGGATGTCCTATCTATATTATACATTATGTATGGTAAGATACAATGGGACCAAGTGAGTGTGTATTACTCGTGGTGTGTTGATATCTGATACGGAATGTTATGCTCTGTCATGTCATTTTATGCTAGGCTGGTGCATGAAAGTGAAGAGCGTACATGGTACATATTCCTCTTCACTCTTTACACTGTCCACTTACAGGTTTGTAATGCGTATTTCCACCCACGCTATACATAAATAAATTTGGGAAATGCAGGAGAAGACTCCAAAAATTGGAATGATCCACGAGTCATGTTCATTTGCAACCAAGCTTTGCTAACTATTGTATATGGTATGTACTCATACTTGAATCCTGGAATACACAAAATAGAATGTAAAATTGCATTTGGAAAAGCGGCAAAACGCCAACGGATGCCGAAACCAAAGCCCGAGTCAGTCTTAAACTCAAATCTGAGAGTGAAATTGAGATGAGTGAGTGAGTGAGTGAAAGAGCGAACACACATCTCAAGCTTGAAGAGTAAAAGTAAAAGTTGAATTTCAAGCTGTATACATATAGTGGGATGTGTATAGCTGAATCTGAATCTGGATCTGGATGTGGATCGTATTAGAAAAAGGCTGGTGAAACAAATTGGCTTAATCATCCAGTTTCCCTTGACAATCACCAACATTAAACATACGGGCTAAGGAAAACCGCACTCTCTCTGCTCCGTCCGTTGGGACAGGAGCAAACTAAATACGTATGTAGAACATGCCACAGAATAGTACCGTACAGCTAGCTAGTCTCTATAATAAAAGCACAGATACACATTTTAAACACTGACAATTCTCTTTCTCTGATTGTAGATTTTGTACACTATACACTATTCATTGTACATTTTACACAGACCACTCCTCACTGCACAGTGCACACACAACCAACGAGGACAAGGAATTTGAAATACGGGCATAAACCCCCACTCAATTCACTCCAGTTGAGCTGAGTTCTGGAGTCTGTTTCAGTCTCACTTTCACTTGGTTTTCTCTCGAGAAACAGCGGAAAATCACTTTCACCACAAAACACAAGACTGGTTCGCCTCTTTTGGGCATCCTCCTTCCCGGATTCTCTAGATGTACATACAGACATACATACATGCGTATGTCCTTATGTTTTCCACTCGTTTCTCTCTGTTTTTCACGGATTTCCAGTGCTCCTGTACCGTGTTTTTCATATGTCATCAGCCTACATTTATCACCGGAATACATGCTCAATGTCCATGTTTACACTCGACCCACTTGTCTTGTATTTTCTCCCGTTCTTTATTTATCGTCCGGATTGGAACGATGCAGCTGTAATTTTATACTCTATACATATATACATTTTGTATACGGTGTATGTATAGCCGAAACAAAAGAATCCAAATAGGACTCATTTTCCAGTTCACACACATACACACACACACGGACAGAACAGCAGAATTGTCGTCAACAACTCGGAAATAGAATGCATATGTACAAACATGTTCACCAGTGCGGGAAAAATAGAAATAAGGTTGCCTGCC
The DNA here is from genome assembly GCA_034698285.1 of Sminthurinus bimaculatus. Taxonomy (NCBI): domain Eukaryota; kingdom Metazoa; phylum Arthropoda; class Collembola; order Symphypleona; family Katiannidae; genus Sminthurinus; species Sminthurinus bimaculatus. Next base: position 3,303 of record JAQIVE010005921.1, on the reverse strand, counting down.
TATTTGTTTAGAAAGAGACTGACTTGCTCCTGTCTTTTTATACTACACTGTATCATAATAAGAGAGAGATGGTTTTGTACAGAATTGTACATTGTACAGTTTTAGAAAGCTTAGTTTTAGTTTTTGTCCACGTGAGATTGGCAGGAGCCAAATAAGAAATAGACGGAGAGGGGAGAAAACTGATTAACGGATCGAGAAATTTCCTATACTTGTATTGTCTGTGTATTGTACTGTACTGTGTTGTACAGATATGTCTGGATTATTTGGAGGCGGACTTGAATGAATCGAGTTTGTGGTCAGAAACAATCAAGGAAAAGTAACGACTTAGCTGCCGCTTGGGATGAGGAAAGAACAAGCAGGAGAAACGGATGAAGAAGATGAAGAAGAAGTGCAAGAAGTTGAGTGGATGTGGATGTGGGAGGTCTGATAAGGACAGGACATGTATCTTTCTTCCGCTCAAGTTTTCTTCCTCTCACCGTGTACATTGTACATATACATACATAGATTGTAGCACTTCTTTTCGGCTCTAGTTTCTTCTTGTTGGAGCTCGAGACGAATTTTTAATTGAAACAGTCATGGTCCAGATTTTGTGTCAAGGCGCCTTGTCAGCCCATAAATTATCAGCCCCGTCAAAGTCCTCTCGCACTTTCCCCCGTTTCTCACTCTTTCTCCCACTATATATATATATATATATATATACTTGTATACCTTTGTCGTGTAGACAGTAGACAGTCGACGACAGAAGACAAGAAGAAAAAGTGCGAGAAAAACGGAACAGGGGAATCACTGCTATACTGGATACTGGACGAACAGGAGATTCACTATGCTTTTACAAACTTTAACACATAAGAGACTCGGAAAAGAGACGAGAGAATCAAGTAATAATAGTAGTAGTAGTAGGAAAAAATCTGAATCTGAATCCGAATCCGAATCCGAATCTGCCTTTGCCAGCTGATGGAGAAATGAGGAGAGAATCTTGGGCATTGTGCTGTAGTACATAGATACTCTCTCTCCTTTTTTCTACCGCCACGTTGCTCGCTGGCTGAGGACGGAGGACGGAGGGAGTGCGAAAATTCCTAATTGGCAAATAATGAAAACGTCTATCCGGTGACGTCGTTTTATGTGTCGTTTTTACTTCCCATGTCGTCCTTTGCTCTATCTTCTATACTCTGCTCTCTCTCTCTCTCTCATCCTGCCTTTTGCCTTGCCTTGTTGTCGCCGTCTTCGTCGTCGTCGTCGTCACAGCATGTAAAAATAGCAAATGAAAGGGTCGCAAGGAAAAAAAGTGGAGGACGAACGAGGAGGATGGAAAAGTAGAGAAAGACGTCTCTGTCAATCGATTCCTACTAATGAGATTTGTATGTCTCCAACTAGACGCACCAACTATGTACGATGTACGTAGCACCAGCCCCAGAATGACTCCTCGTCGTGAATCTGATTGTCGATTGTGAAACTGGAAGCCGCGTGGAAAGGGGCAGGAAAGCAAGTCGAGTCATACATAGATACATAGTCCTTGACGTTGTATGACGGAGCCTGACAAAAGTCTGGTGGAAAAAGGCGGAAAATTTCAGGGTAAATCGCTGCCTAGCAAAGTGCAGAAAAATCGACAAATAACTAGCAAAACAGCTTTTCCTTGACTATTAACTTTAATTTTCGTTTGTCAGCGAACAATAAGCACTCGTTTTGTTACAAAAAACATGACGGCTTAATAATAGGCAAATTTTTCATCCTAGTCATCTGCTTTGCTTTATTTCTCCTGGTTTAACTGTTAACCTGTGTTTTCTGATATTCACTGTAACCTGTTTCCTTTTTTGCAACTTTTGTCGCTAATTTACACTTTATACAGAAATTAAAAACCGCTGTGAAAAATCAAAGCCAAACTTTTAAACTTTGCGGAATCTCCATAATAAATTCTACACTTTTCATCATTCGTGATAATATACAAGTATACATACATATAGAGCACAGACTTATTAATGCCGAAAAAGCGGATATTCGTGTACTTATGTACGCTTACTATGCGTATGCGTATCCTTAAAATCCCCCGGTAATCCTTGGTTTTTCTCGATACAAAAAACAACTCGCGAAAAAAGGGAACAACGCCAATGACGACGACGATGATGATGTAAAAAACGTGTAGGAAATTTAGATGCGATGCATCATTCAAGATTCATAAACTCTCTGCCACATTGCCAAACGCTGTGTGCTGTGTATGCTGTTAAGTTTAAGTTTAAGTTACGCTGCTCAAGAGAGAGAACCAACTGAAAAGTGACTGACTTGTGTATCCTACATTTTTACCTTCTCTTACATTATGCATTGTACATATATACATACATATTTATATCATGTACATATGTGAAAAGCACTTTCCACTTTTCAGCTGAACCCGGCATATACATACAGATACATATTGTGCGTATACCTATGTATGTATAATGTATATGTACGTATGTGAAAATTGAAATGATGTGCCATCCCTCTGGAGAGGCTTTATGGATTGCCTCAGCCCAGCCTTTCCATCTCCTGCCTGCACTTTTTTGCGGTATATTTTGAGAATTCCAAGCATTCTCTTCCGTGTATCTATCCATCTGTGTGTACAATGTACAAAGTATAGCCATCACGCGCCTACATCCTACATCCACACATACATAAATACGGCCTGGACTTGAGACTTGAGGCTGGCAAAAAATAAGGGAAAGGGAGCGAGAGGGAAAACATAAATATTCAAAGAGAAGCTACTATAATATTCCTATCGAGAAATTCCCATTGCAAAAGTCTAACAATGCTCCTTGGACTCCTTTGTGACTTTATACACTTTCTCCATACTCTATACATAGAATACATACTGGGAATCCATCCTCAGGATGAAGATCCCACAAAGGTAGTGAAAAGCCCCGTGCACAAAGTACAAACATCCATACATACATGTAATATACGCACATACACAAAAGTAGGTACAGTGTACAAGAACACAGCACAAGAAATTCGTATGTAGATAAATGTAGTGTGTGAATCCAGTAGCCAATCCAACCGTCGTCCTCTGCTCTGCTCTGCTCCGTTCCGCATATGAAATATCAACAACTGTACTCTACTCTACTCTGCCACTGGAGAAAGTGTAGGCTGTAAGTGTTTGTAAGTGTGGGGAAACTGAAGGCTGGAGGCCACGTATGAAAGCTTGCAACATGTATAGAGTATAGAGTATATATTATGTAGACAGACACCGTGTACAGTAGAAATCGCCACTTTACCCAAAGAGTTGAAAAGTAAAACCCTCAGGGTCTCATATCGTTCCTTTTGGTTCAA
>JAQIVE010005920.1:0-12185 GCA_034698285.1 Sminthurinus bimaculatus | reverse complement strand
TCGTATCCAGATTGCTGTAGAAAAAATAATGAAGCCACCCTCGTGCTGTACAAGCTTGCATTAAATTTTTTGAAATTTAGCTCACTTCTTCAAACGTTAATTTTTACGGTGCTCATCGTTGTCGTAAGTCAACGAAACTGTACATCTTCTTTTCCCTCTATAGATCTGCGGTCTATGATTAGCAAGGTACATATGTATGTATATGTATAATATACATTTGTTTGTAGGTGAAAAAATGAACTTATAAAATATGAATGTAAAGAAACAGATGACAAACAGAGATAAAAGCCATTTGGTCACTTGTATTGTAACACTTTTCCGTCATTTCAAAAATAAATATTTCCAGAAGAAAATCAGTATGTATTGTTTATTGTTACATCATACTCTACTTTACACCGATCAGCTGAAGAATGCCCATGTTTAACTCCAATTTATACATTAACAACTCATTTAATATTTAAAACCTATTTTATACCATATTCCCGAAATTTGCAACCTCATGTGGTGCTTTATGTCAGTATTGCTCAGTATTAATCTTGTTCTTTCTCACATCCCCCTCATCCCAAATGCATGGTATAATATACATACACTATAAGTAATATGTACTATGCATCGTACATTGTGTATACAGATCTTGATTTAGAGGTTGTGCACTGTGCACACATGTCAAGTCTTATGACAACGAAGACTCGACATTCTCGTCATTTGTCAAGATGATAATGGTACCTGCCTGTATTTTCAATACTTCAGAGCACACACATACTTACACATCTACAAGCGAACTCGTTTTTGTTGAATAATTAAGTCTACATACTGCATACGACATGCATACATGATCAAATAGATATGTGTAATGTGTACATATAGCATGATTTTTTCCCTCTCTCAAATAGGGACAAAGAATAAAGTTGCATTTCTTTGCTTTTTTACGTGAAATGGAAATCTACATAAATGTTAAATTATGTGTGTCCGATAAAATTTGAAGTCATTGTATGTCAAAAATCGTACGATTTTTAAATGTATTTAGGTCCATTATCATTTTCCCCAATAAATTCCGAAAGAACTAGGTATATGTGTACGAATATTGTTCAAGAGCTCATAACACCAAAGGCAAAACGCAGTTTTAGTTGCTTCATTTCTTTAAAACTAGATTTAAATGGTTTTAGAAGTTTTCAAAAAATATTTTGCCATCCTTTGAAGTTATACTTTTGTAAGGTATACCTAGATTGTAGGAAAATCGCAAACACCAATATTAATTGAATTTTATCGTTGATTGCATGCATGCCTCCATCAGTATAGGGATATACAACCGGTTCAATATTTCATATTTACTCTACTGAACTATTGAGCGTTTTACGCTCTAGTGAGCTATGAAATAGGAAAATAAATCATATTATTATAATTCGCATTACATTACAATACAATACATTCAATGTCGCGCAAGTAATTCCTATTTCCTTCGGTTTTGAGCTACCCAGAAAATTTTAAATAATTTGAAACAGCGAGAAATCATTCGTCTTAATCATATGCTTGAGCATTAGTAAGTAGCACGCCTTTGTTTAGTTAAAAGTTGCCCAAGCGTGTGTGGAATTCCTCTTAGCTCTATCAGTATGAAGTTGTATCGACACCTGGGGATTTGGAAATTATTTAGACGCGTCTTTGGTGAAATTAGAAATTCAAGTCAAAATATGTGTATGCATTTGAAATTGTGTATGAATGAATTGAATGTTAAGCCATTAATGACCAATGAAAGTTGTATGAAGCTGTTACGTTCTTCCGTGTATGTATTAAGGATGAGTTCGGGACGAGGTACTGGGTCCCGTCCCGAAACCGAACCGAGCCATTTTCCGCAGAATGACAATTTTCTTTTCATCAGAAGAAACGGGTACGAGAAAAAAGGATAAATAGTCCATGCCATCCTCTTATAACTCAGAAATAAAGACAAAGGCCTGAATTTTAACCCCTTTCCTATTCCGTTCCGCAAAATCTGAATTCTATCCCGTCCCGACTTTAACCAATTTTCGGGAGTCCTAAACGCCGGACGGCACGGGATTATCCCGTCCCGAACCTATGCCTAGTATGTATGTATTACGATGCTAGCGAATGAATTTTGTCTAAAATAAACAGAAATCGCTATCGCCGTTATTTTGCTTCACTATAATATATTATGATGTAAATTTTCTACGCTGTACTTATAATAAAAGGTACAATATATCATATACATTTGAATATTTTATGTACAGAGAATTTAAGAAATAAGGCATATAAATAAGTATTTGCTCGTGACAAAATTCAATAATGATATTAAATAGTATACTTCTTTTTATAGTTTGTTTTTTTCGTACTATTATTATTATTATTTTATCTTTTGTTTCAAATTATTCATGATTAGACAAAATATTATTGATAATAAATAATATAATATGGTATTGAGTAGGGACTAAATAACCGCATAAAACAAATTGTAATATTGCTACTCGTTACATATTTCACATTTACGATTTGTTTAACAAATCAATGAATTCGTAAATTAAGTATACAAACACGATAAAATAGAGCTTCCACACACTGAGAGTTTATGAATATGTAATGCATTATTCATTTTTTACGAAAAAGTGCAAATCTGTCATGGACAAATTCAATTAGTTCAGTAAAAAAACGTCATAATAATATTTATCAGCTATAATATGTAGTTCATTTAGTTTTCTCTGCTATTTCCTTTTTCCTTCTAAAAATGGCCACCAAAAAGTAATAAATGAAACTGCAAGTTAAATAACAATCTTTTTTTAAAAACATTGTGTATGTATTAGTGATACATATTATATCAACTTAAAAAGATTCATCACACAATTTATGTAATTATAATAAAACAAATAATGTATTTATGATATATTATATAATACATAAGTATCAACTATTATTCAATCCTCTATTTATATGACTTTTACAGAACCACGTATTGAAAATGGAAAATATTGACTCACTGTCATACCTGAGCTGAGTCTTAATACATTCATGAATTCTATTTTATCTAAGAAGTAAAGGAGAAAAAAAAATACATGACGGTTACGAAATGCTGGTTGTAGAAAGGTTTTTCTATAAAATTGCATGTGCATAGTGCATATTGACTCTTTTTAGGACAAGGTAAAAAATTACTTCAGTTTCAAAAGAAGAATGTTGGAAAGAAACTTTTCCCAAATAATGTTTGGCATTTACATTCGTACGCTCGTAGCTACTGTGTGATTCATATATTTAGACAATACAAATGAATAATATTATGAGCATTCAAGTAAGAATGTTAATACAGTTTTCGCATATATAGTTATATATATGCCCCTTGTCCTGCCTGTATACTTAATATGTAGTGTACTATCGTCGTTATATCATTATTAATTTTTAACCTAAACATAGCAAGACTACAATGAATTGTAAAACTGATGTTACACTCGGTAATTTAAAGGCGGATTAACCTGATGCTTATTGCAAACCATAAATAACGATAAAAACAAGATAAATGTAGTATAACAATTATAATTAACAAACAATTTATAAAGAATATTTTTAAGAACATTAACATACCTTACTAAAACCAAGAAAAACTTTTTTTTTCAGTTATATGACATAACGTAACTACTAACATTAGATAAGTTTTGAATGCTTATTGAGGAAGGACTTAATATATTATTATAATTTGAAGCTCCTACAGAAATTTATTTATAAAAACCAAATCATACTCATGCGTTTTTTTTGTTACTGTAATTGTAGATTACTTTTTGTTTCTACGTATATGTATATTTAAATAATATATATATTTATCACTATTTCGTATTTGTAACTGTTTTAATCTGGATATACTATACAACTTTTTAGTTTCACGATCAAGTTATTTTCAATTATAAAATTGTTATTACTTACTTCAACAGTAGTATTCTTTTTTTTTCATGATTCATTTGTTTGTATCGGTTGGATTTGGTTTTGATTTAATCTTCATTTCGTGTAAATGCAAGCATGAACTCCCTACAATAGTTTTAGAATGAATAATATATTCAATTAGTTAATAAAATTAGCCCGAAGATTGAAATTTTTGGTTGATGAATATTAGGTAGAAAATGACAAGTTTTGGATTTTAGAGAATGTTCTAATATTTGGTTTGATGACAACTGAAAATTTTTTGATGAAATAAGTTTTTGTGGAACTTGAATGGAGTAAAGCTGAAGATAGTTTACATAAACATCTACCTAAGACACAAGTACATAATATATAAATAACTGTTGTTCTTGTGTACTGGTTCTAGTTGAATAACACTTGACAACTGAAAGCAAAAAGGATGTTTTGTTCCATGTAAACTCTTCGAAGATTGCGCCTTGCGATATTTTTTACCTATGCGACTACTCTTTCGTTCTCGTTTTTGAAGCATGCAGAACGTGTATTTTGAACGATGCGAATATAATTATTATGAAGAAGCGCGTAGTAATTATTAACTATTTCATACATACAGATGTGTGTGAACATAATTATGACACAAATTCCATATAATTGTTTTTGCAAACCTACATAAAAAACTAAATTACTTGCGCGTTGTACGAAGTCTTCTCTTTTAATTATTATTTTCAGGAGGTTCCATTCCAGTCGTCCGCTTAAGAGAATTTAAATACTCTTGTTGACTGACGGCCAAAACTTGCGCTAAAATTCCAGATTCATCCCAATCTTCTTCTAAGCCTGTCAATGTGAAATAAGAAAAAGAATAAAGACAAAAATTAGTTTTCCTGTCATGACAAATGACAATAATATTATATAATGTATAATTTTTATCGAAGTTTCTTTGAATATATCGATTCAATGTATGTAATTACCGAACATCTCGGGTGGCAACTGATTAATGAAAGAGGCGGTTTCAAGTAACTGAAAGTTTTCAGAAGTATTGGTACTATTCGATGTTACACTAGTTGCAGTATTCGGTGGAGGTGATAAACTAGGTGCTCCAATTGTCACCTGTTGTGAAGGTATTATAGTTTTACTAGTACTAGGAATGGAAGGAGGTGGTGACAATCTAGCTGGGGAATTTCTATAAGTAGGAGCTGTTTCGCCCCGGAAAGGTGAACCAATCGGGGAAATATTACTTCCGTGAGCACGGGGGCGTGGACTCCGGACGTGGATTTCACCGCTTGATCCAGATGAAGTGACCGTAGCCGATGAGCTGGAAGCTGTCGATGAACGCTATTTGTAACGTAAACAAAATACAAATTAAAAACATGATGTGGTTACGATGCAACTGGATTCTGGAACATGCATGCACAATTTAAGAAGTAATCCAAAACAAATATGCACATAGAAAACATAATAAACTTACAGCAGCTCGATTGCGCCTCTCATTATCTTTCAACCATTGTAAATAACTTTCTCTTGCAACTTGCTCTTCAATGGCCTCATTCGTAGCCTCCCAGTCAGTTGCACGAAGTTTATCTTCTAACATTGCTTGCTCGATATGAACTTCTTCACTCTGTCGGGTAGCCTCTTTAAGAATATTTTTGTCAGCAAGACCAGGGCAATGGCCTGGTAGTCCCAAGCCAACACCCACTGTTGCTTTATGTGGGTCAACAATACTATTGTAGTGAACTCCTCGGTGATATGAAAGTCTAATAGGTTCATTGTCGGTCTTTACAGTACTGTGAAATATATTGATGGGTTCAGTACTATAGCAATAAACTTCAATATTACGATTGTACATTTCACTCATAGCTTGAATTTCAACATGATTTCCATGGACATGATCTAAACGTTTTCGGCTAACATAATGATCAAAATCCTCTGTTACATATTGGCTAAAATAGTCAGCATTGGCAGCCTGTAATTCAAAACAATAAAATGAACAAAATTATTATATTCAAACATTTCAATGCTATACTCACTTGTCTGTGTTTTTCAACCATGTTATAATGCTAATAAAAAGTTCTATTTATCTATTTGTTAATAAAAAATGAGGCAATATTATTTTAAAACGTCTTACAATGTAATCCATGCAATGATGTCGAACAATATTATGCATATCTTGATTCCCATATACTTGATCAGCCACCGCACGAAATAGACATGCACCATCTTCATCCATTTTTTTAATTACAAGGCGATTTTTTATTATTTTCTTTTCAAATCGCTTCTCACGCTAAACATTTAATTAAAAAAATTAAAACAAAACAAATCATTTCATAAATACGTACTTATTGTTAGCCATTTAAATCATTATATTTACTACTGATGCTTAATTCCACGGTATTAGTGTTTTAATTATAGTTTGAAAAAAAAATTAAATGTAGATGATCAAAATACTAGATAGTAAACATGTTAACTCTCATACCTCCGCCCACTCTTCCTCTGATAGCTGAGCATGTGGCCGAACTTCATATTCATCTTCAGAATTACAGCTGACCTCCGGAGATGCATTTTGTGGTACAATACTCGGCGATGCTTCTACAGATGTAGCGGATCCAACAACAGATCCAGGCTGGTGATTTGGTGATGACGTAGCTGTACGATCACGATCCACTCGGCTGTGTTTACTTCGAGTTGATCTATATAAAATATTGATTCATACTTGGGTTGAAATACTACCCTACAGAAATTTAACTCCAAATACCATTAATTTAGGCTAACATATTATTATATAGTACAGTTTACAGTTTATTGATTAAACATACCGCATGGGGGAAACTCTACAACGTCGTTTTCCATGAGTATTATTCGGTTCAATATGTTCATAATCATTGTATTGAGATTGACTGGCTCTTTTATCCGTATTTCCAAGACTATGGCCATGAGAATGTGGTAGAGCTTGTGTTGACCAAAGGGATGCAGCCGATAATCTGTCTCCACCCACAACACCTAATAGCCTCTCTGAACTTAAATTGAGGTTTTCGGGCTGTAAGTAAGAAAGTAAGTAAAACATATAAGCGAGCATATTAGAATTTTGTGTAAAAAATCATTCATATTACTATCAATACTAATATCTGTGTACATATATGTAATATGTCAACATGCATCCACATGCGTGTACATATACATACATGTAAAACCTTTCTTGTAGGTTAACAAGGACAAATAATAATGATAATAGTAATAGAATCCTCTATGCATGAGTGATGAGTAATCAACATCATAACCTTCAAAAGTATTTTATAGGAATCATAATATAATTCACTCAAACAATAAAACCATAATAGCACGATTCTCTACCAATATTATAACAATACAAAACGATCATAATAATCATTATTGTTACAATATAGAATACATTAGCGTTTGCATACAGTATACCCTCAGTATAAAATCAAAGATAATAAAAAAGTTCCATTATAATTTTTAATCACGTACGGCCATAAAACAAAAAATAAAAGGATAAGGAGAACATTTTAAAAATACATTCTACATATTCCTTGTTTATAAAATTTTGTAAGTAGAGAAAGGATTTTCTTTAAACAAAAAAACAATGTAAATTTCAGTAATAGTAAATAATATTTAGGGTTTATAGGGACCAATATATTTAGAAAATTGATGTCATATGATGATCTATTTACCTGGGCGTGTGGTATGGACAATGAATGAGATCCACCACCATGATCCACATTATCTACTTCACTTTTCGTTGAATTTGATCCTTTTTTCTTTGACAAGATTGTCATGATGTTGTGTTAAAAGATGGAAAGATGTAGGGAAGAAAACTATTTTGTCCAATATTTATAATTGTTTTGTGTATTTTTAAATTCAAGATTCAATTGTGATTAGGTTTTCTCTTATTTTTATGGTTGTTTTGATGATGATAATAATGATATTTTGTACAATAATTTTGGTTCAATTCAATGTAAAAATGACAAGTTCTGATCCAACCTTGACCAACACAGCAGATGAACGAGAATTCCTTTTTAACGTACAAACTGAAAAACCACCAATACACTTTTTTCTCCTAAACTTATATAGCACTAGCACGTATAGAACACGAGTTATTGCTCCTATTTTAATTATAATAATATTTTTAGAGAATGATGATTAAAACCTTCTACAAGGTTTTACTATTATGTTCCCTCTTGTATTTCATATTACGTTTGAATAATATGTACAAAATACAGGGTGATCACATATGTTTCATTCTTACTACTGGGTACTGGGATGTACACCAATATTATAAGTAAATAGGAATTGGCATCCACCGTTAAATAATAGATATTTATACGAGTAAATAAGTAGCAATCATTGTATTTTCTTCCTCAAATACATAGTCATTTATTATTAAAATTAAGATTTTTTTTAGTGTTTTTTTGCATTAGAGATTAGAGTAAGTTACTACTATTGTGGATTGTGGATTCGGGATTCTGGTTCTAAGATTTTTCAAAAGAATGTCTAAAGTTGTGATGAAAATGAACTCTGCGGTATGTATTTATGCAAAATTCCGGACTTGAAATTTCGGACATTTAGCTCATTATAAAATTTATCAGAATCAGTTAAGTTTTGAGGGCAAGAGCAAGTTTTTAGTTTTTAGGCTTCTAGATGTGTAAAAAATATATGGATGGTAACATTTTTAGTCACCCTGTAATGAAAACATTACGAACACAGCCCAATCTTGAGGTAGTTGGACGAACTCAGTTTTTGCTTTCTGATAGTCTGATGGCGTGGAAAGGTTTACAGAAAATCTAAAATTTTGCTTTCGTTTTTCTTTGTCACTGGATAACTGAGTTCAAGAATGCCAGAACGAAAACGTTTTATAGTTTCATTAACTAAATCATAAGTAAGTTTCAATCCTTGCTTCACTCGATTTGAGTGTCAAGTCGTTTTTAGACGAACGCATTTTATTTTTTATGGTCGAAATGAACTTGGTTTTACCGCATACATGAACTTTCTTCACACAGAGCTAATATAATTATATTCTTAGCTATGTGTTTCTTCAACTTTTCTTATCTAAAATAAAAAACACGTAAATACTTACATTCTTATATCTTATACACAATGCAAGCATTTATATGAGCTGCTTTACTAAATTGACTTTTTGTAAAACTGTCAATATGTGTCGAACGAAGGAAAAGAAAGCTGGAAATCCTTATCATGTTTGTAAACTATTGTAAGTATTATTTTATCGTAAGGCTTTATATTTATTCACTGTTCACATCATAGGTATATTATTATTACAAATATACCTATTTAAATGAACTTTATAAGTTTAGAATTGACGCTCTCGCGTATCTCATCTCACATCCATGTGAAGTATAAATAATAAATACAAAGTATCGTTTTTTTGAGAAAAATGAACTGCATTTACAATGCATTTCCATTTGTGTATTTACAACGTACATTGTGTAAATGTTATTTTCTGAACGACTAGTACCTACTACCTACTTATTTACTTGAGTAACTATTTTTGTCTCGTTTATTCTTCATATCATAATAATAATAAATAATATATTACATGTGTGAATAAAATGCGCGGTTAGATATCGTAAGGAAATATGGAACAACTATTTGTGTCGTATGATGTTGACAACTAGTACTTATAAAAATGATGTTTTTTAAAAGCAAAACTGCTTAATTATTAATTATTACCATAGTCTTGGTTATGCAATCGCAACAAACCTCCAACTAACTTAAGCCACCATGTATTTATAAGGTGCATAATATTGGTGACTCTAGAATACGAAGTAAACAACTTGGCGTTATGTGTTACATACATATGTAATTCGTTGGTTGGTTGATAATGCAATAATTAACAGAAAACAAATCTGTAGTGTATATCATCCGATTCATAGTTCTTTTAAATGTGAAATAGATTAACCAGTGTAACATGAGCTGACGACGTCCACTGATACGTACGAAAAAAGTGTACAAAAACATAAATATTACATACAGTATAGAGTTCAAGTCAGATGGACTTGTGACTAATATAAACGTGTGTAGATATATGAACCAGTATAAGTAAATATGAAATAGGTAGCTTAATTTTAAGTAGTAGCTACTGTTTAGCATGATACTGCTACTTAAATATATACAAGCTGCTTTGGCTATTATTATGTATCTTGCTTACAGTACAAACTTTATAATAATATTCTTAACCATGGAGAGAAAGAGGAATGAACACTAAAAACTAAATAGTATAGTAAGGCATCCTAATACATAATATTCTATGCGAGATAAGTATTATGAGATATAAGATAGCTATTTTAAACATAGGAAATAAATACACACTCATCTCATGAGCTCCCTTCTCTCTCTCTCTCTCCATTTGTATGCATCTGCTGATTATGGTACTTGAGCTTGCTTAATGTAATGCACTGGTGTATTTCCAGTATATTTTTAAAAGAGCAAAGTCAAGGTAGGCACATAAACATAATATTATACTGCAATATATAAAAGCTTTTATGCATCACATAACGTGAGTTTTACACTACGACTCCCATAAATACACAAGCTTGGAGTAAAAGAAAAACTATACATACATCAAGTAGTGGAGAAATATACACATAATATATAATGTAATATTGTCGAAACCAAGTCTTAAATTTATCCTGGCCAAGTCTGTCTCTGGATCCTAGTCTTTCAATCTACCAACACAAACCACACACAAACTTGTATACACAATACATGTACTGTACATATTTTATATGTAAGAAGTAGAAAAAAAGGAAGACGACGACTGAGAAGCTCAAAGTACAGAAAGTCGATCATTACACTCTACACACGTATTTATACACATTACACATAGTGTTACAAATACATTACACCGACACGCTGCTCAACCTCAAGAATTTTAAAATCGAGGCATCGTTACACATTTTTCAAAAATATACAGTGTGGCGACAATAATTTTCTCGTTTTTGTGATTAAGTGACAACAAATTCAAAAAAACTTGGGCCATTTCCGGTTTTGTTCTTAAAAGTTTAAAGTTCTGTTACTTTGCTCAAATACTGCACATTCATTTGTAACTTTTGTATTACACATTTTGCCTAATAATTCAATGTAAACGTATGTACTGATTAATTTGACTTGTGCGGTAACAATTGTGAAAAGTGCATAACTCTTTCTAAATAACAGGCAACTATTTTCTAAAACTTTCTGGGAAAACTATAATAATATACATATTTAAATATCCATAAATAATAATAAAGACAATATGAGTGAGAATACTATGCAGTTATTAATTCATTCAGCAAGGCAGATAGTCCAAGTGACTACTGGAGGAGAAAAACTTCTCACTGGAAGCCAGATGAAGACTTTGAAGGTGTTGACGGCCAAGCCTGATGATGGTCTGTCTGTGGTAGCTGATAAGTATGTTTTCATTTTACCTTATTTTTCATAAGTCCTTACTTATACACACAACTAGTGATGCCATTATCAAATATAATAATCACTAATCAATTTGCATGTCTGAATAATATTCGTGTTTTGCATATGCGTCCTATGTATAGGTAGCGATGGGTATAGCGATAGGTAGATAGGATGCGAATACTGAGTTAATTTATTGTTTAGCCTGTTTTATTCGAAATACGATATTCTTGCCCACTACTAAGATTATATGGACACCATAAACCTGAGTCTCTTCATAATCGGTAATTACTTTTCACGCGCCTCTCACGGATCAGCCTCAGAGCACGTGCAGAAAAGTTGATCCTTGTTTCAGAATGTGCAAGCTCGAATATGTTTATTTATTTAGTACCAATTTTGGTGTCACTGATTGCTGCTTTCCAGCTTACATCATCATATGTAGTAGTTATAAAGTATAAAAATGAACACTTTGTCTCCCATTCAATTATCCAGATAATTTACTTTCTTTACAATGTCAAGTTCATGACCCCTTTCTTTCAAGCAGAATTAAAGACCGGCCGGAAGAATCATTTAATTGCAATTCACATGATTTACATTTATGGCCAATTAAATGTAAGAATGTTTCAAGTAAATTATGATGCAGATTGCAGATTCATAATGACATGCATTTTCCTTTCCTTCTTTTATTCTCACTCACGCTCTATTAAATATCTACAATCTACAATCAGTTAGCAGCCCATAATTAATCGTGGTTGTGTTTTATTATTTCGAGGATCATTATGAATTAAATGACATTTGTGTGAGTAATTTTGACTGGCCTGAGCTTAACTGCTCAAATAACAAATAATAAGAACACGAATTGGTACACAAACATAAAAAGTGAT
>JAQIVE010005919.1:0-12186 GCA_034698285.1 Sminthurinus bimaculatus | reverse complement strand
AATCTCATCATCTATTGTCAATCTTATCAAATCTCATGAAATTTTCATGAGATTTGATAAGATTTTATTTAAAGGGCCATCTCGGTCACAAGGTTTCTGTGGTCATGCTATGCAAGTGACGACGTAAAGTCATAAGTCATCTTAAGTCATTTTGATTAAAATCCTGGTTCGATTAAAACACTTCAACTTGTGGTACTACACTATGAAATCAGAGCAAAGTTCAATCTTTATAATTTATACCTTGCCACAAAACAGCATCTCATTTTTGTCTTGTAATTTCTGGAGAGTTTCGACGCCACTCATTACATTTGTGGGACCGCTCAGCTGATCAATCAGTAGTAGAATTGTGTTTATTGAGTATGTATTGAGCCTAGCTAAATATTTTTAAACGTGAGTGCAGAAACGTAGGATGTTTACAAATAAACGGGAGTGGCGATACAACCAAGTCTCAAGTTTTGTTGCCATTTTTTAATTTTCTGTTTCATCCCCCTTTCAAAAAAACTTTTTTTAACTGCAGTTGATGCCGCAAGCCGGAAACCTTTAAGTTAAGATAAAACGAAATCTAACATATGTCATAAACTTTTAAGATTGCAGTCACACACTACCAATTGCAGGTACTGATATTTGTAAGCAGAAAGAACTCTTCAAAAGAAATGTAAAATTTGAAATTGAAAAAACAGAAATCGGGTGCTTGAATGTCTTAAAAATCAGGGCAGAGCAACCTAAAACCCCCAAAAGTTTGACGCCGTTTCTACGCATTCCGGGTGTAAAGTTCCAATTCATTGTAACAGACAAAAATGGGCCTATGATTCCGTACCGAATGCTGGAAGAAAAGACTAACGATGCATACGAAGCTTTTGTAAGATGATTTAATTCATTTGTATTAAAGAGCAGCATATGCTGTTGGGTTTGGTCTTTTGGTAAATAAAACATTTACTTCAAAGCCCATAATTTATCCGAGTCCTCAATTAACAATCAGCATTAACTGAAAAAAAGAGAGAGAATAGCTAAAAAATGTTCTAGATTGTTTGACCTACTGGCCGAGAAAAAGAAAACTGAGCAAACTCAAAGTGGATTGCATCATTGCTAATTGTTCCCAAGCTAACATTCTATATGCTTTCCCTCATTCCGGCATATACTGTGGAACCCCAAAAAGTTACACTTTTTCTCTTTTACTTTCCCACGTAACCCGTCGAAATCTCACGGTTGACTCTGTAGGATTTCGACGCCACTCGTGAAATTTGCTATAGTATTCAGATGCCCTTTTCAATTACTCTATTGCTATAAGGGTAAGGAGTCGCAGTGTCACCGTAAATTCAATGAGTGGCGTCGAAATACCTCAAAGAGTACAGATCGACAATGAAAAGCTTGTTGTGACAACAAAGAAACGAAAAAGTGCGAATTCTTTCTGGTATCACAGTACATACTCTATCAAACAAAAATGTTTTCATTGTACATACAATACAAGCAAAACCACAAGTCCAAAAGACGTGCATAGACTCGACATTGAACATGGGCCTTTGCTAATTAAGAATTTCGGAGGTTATGGTAACTAACACTGTAATCCCCTTTGCATATTCTTAAATCCTCAATTACTGCCCCAATATGACTCTTCTTTATATGTTTAATATTAAGACAAGATGGTATTCCCGGGGGAGCTGAGCCCATATCAGCCGAGCCGAAAAAGCAAAAACGCTAGGAAGTATTTTCATAGACGGTCAAAATTTGTGCAGTACATTGATTGCTGTGCTTGGCTCCCTCCTTGACTTTTGGAGCTGGTATCCGATATTGCTTCTGCCTTTTCTGCAGTTGTAGAGCTTCGCCGCTCCATTCTCATAAACTAATAAACCTATTACTTATATATTACACAACACACGCACACAAACGTACACTGCACGCGATTGGCCAAGTCGATGCTTTCTTTCTTATTACATTATGTGTATTATGTGCTTATTACGTTTTGTGCCCCGCACGTTGCGTTGCATCGTCTCAAGGATTATTTGTAGTATTTTGACTTGGAGTTACGTGGATACCTCACTGATTTAGACCGGAATTAATGATGATTGACATTGCAATTCGGGGCTCTGTAAACTAAACGTCCGACCTTTTGTCTCATAATTAGTTTTCAAATTAATTAATTTTTAGTCCAGTTTCCTTGAGACTCGTGGACACATCCAGGTACATCAGGAGCAGCATACATTTTTTACGACTCTGAATTTCCATTTTCCAATCAAAATTAAAATTTAATAGACTCAAACCTCAAACCTTAGAATCAAAGGCTGTAGTTTCAAATTACAAGGAAATTTTTTATCCAGTCAGCCTTTCGCCTTTCGAGAGTCGAGAGATTTTATTTTCTTTCCACTCTCTGACTCATTTTTTAGGAAATTTTAGCCCAAGTTTACGCTGAATGTCTGAATTCTGGCATTCTTTTGATATATTGTTGTAAATTAGAACTAGAATTTGAGTTCAGATTTATATCAGGAATTTATTTTCAGCATTTTGAATTTTAGCTGATTTGTTTCAAAATTCGATCCTAAATTTTGATTTGAAGCTCAAGATGGGTTCGGAGGTTTACGGTAATTAAAAAAATTTCTATATAATTTCATATTTTTTAATTTTGGCTTTTATCAATTTTTGATGATGAGGAAATTTAATTTTGAAAAATTTTGAAAAGGTAATCCTTGGGGGATGCGTCAGGGGATGACGTTAAAGGAGTACACACCCCCAGACGTCCTTGCTATCCTTCACCCCTACTTTCACAGCTTCCCGCCAGAGTCCTCCATCTTCTACTTTATGATGGCCCTCCTCTACATAATAGGCGGTAAGTCCAAAATTCAAATTACAAGCATTGCTTGTCATTAATTTTTAAATAAGGCAATTTTTAAAATTTTCCGCGTAAATATAATGTGTAGGATTCTTGTCGGTTGCCGGGAATTTGGTGGTGCTGTACACCTCTTTAAAATTCCCAAGTCTCCAGACGCCCTCAAACTTGCTGGTGATGAATCTTGCCTTTTGTGACATCATGCTGATGCTCACACTCGTCCCCGAAAGTATTTACAGCTTTCTCATGGGCGGCATCTGGTACTTTGGAGATTTGGCCTGTCAGATCCACGCTTTTTGTGGTAAAACAAAAATTTTTTTCCGGTAATTTACAGGTCACATCAAAAAATTTTTACAAAAAAATTAGTAATTGTGTGTGCGTTTAGGGTCAATTTTTGGCTACGGTCAGATCGCGACGCTGGTCTTCATCTCCTTTGATCGATACAATGTGATTGTCAAGGGGATGCGAGCCAAACCGCTGAGCTATAAGAAAGTTGCGGCCGAGCTCCTGTTTATCTGGATCTTTGCCACGGGCTGGGCGACGGGGCCACTCGTCGGCTATGGAGGGTACGCCCTGGACGGCAACATGGCTTCGTAATTCTTTTTACAAATTTTCCAAAAAATTAACTAAGAAATCAGAATTTCACATGTTTTTCGGGAAATTTCCGAATCCGGGGTTTTTTAATTTCCCAAGATTTTTTACTGTTGTCATAAATCGTAAATCTATCTGCACAGGTGCTCATACGCCTTCATGGACCAAACCTTTACAAACGTGGCGTACCTGGTGTCGGTCTTCTGCGCGGCCTATGCCCTCCCCTTAACCACAATCATGCTCTGCTACTTTTACATTGTCAAGGTACATATTTGCAAAATTCTAAAGCTCAACTTTTTGAACAAAAAATCTAGTAAAAAAATTTGGGTGAAAGTTTCTCAAAAAAATTTGCCCAGTTTTAGCGAAACACTTAAAACACTTTCTGATAAAAATTTTCTTGAAAAAAGGCGTTCTTGAAAATTTTCTTGATAAATCTGGCGATTTTGGCTCAAATTTGTCCCTTGTTCTTTAAAAACTTTGAAATTTTTTGTGGGCTTAATTTTCCTGTAGAATTTCAACGGAGAATTTAAGAAACGAATTTTATTTTACGTACATATACACATTTTTGTTTCGGTTTTGGATTCCCAGGCAGTTTGGGTCCATGAGAAGAATATGCGAGAGCAAGCCAAGAAGATGAACGTGACCTCGCTCAAGACGAACGCGGAGGACAAGAAGACGTCCACCGAGATTCGGATTGCCAAGGTTACCAAAACTCCCACTCCCAACATACATACATAAATCCTCAAGTTGCTAGGAAACGAAACAACAAAATTCGTCTATTTATTTAATTTTTTTGTAGGTGTCTATGATAAACATCACCTTGTGGGTGATCGCTTGGACCCCTTTTGCGGCCGTCTGTCTGTCCGGCGTATTGTCCAAGGACCAGTCCTTTATGACCCCGAAGGTGGCCTCTCTGCCCGCCCTCTTTGCAAAATCCTCCTGTTTCTACAATCCTCTCATCTATGCCATCTCTCATCCCAAATACCGACTCGTACGTTCAATTTTTCAGCTCCTTGAAAAACATCCATTTGAATGTTCAACGCCAGTTGGTATTTACTTTTGCCCTATACATGCTTAGCTGACGCATCTTTTGGATTTTTTTGTACAGGCGATGAAGCAGGCACTGCCTTGGCTTTGTGTGAACGAGAGGAGCCAGGAATCTGATACAGACTCCACCGCATCCGAAGCCACCCAGATCAAGCTCCAAGAGTCAAAGCCATGAACATTGGACCTTCTAGAAAATGAGCATTTTTTAATGTTGAATATGTACCAAAAATTGACGTTTGACAATGGCTGGAAAATACGTTGCAATTATGCAATGTATATTTAATATATGTATATACGTAATATTGTGCAAAAAGGACAAAAAAATGGCAAACTAAGAAAACCGAAATAATTTAACTATTCATCTATGTATGATTTAGGAAACGAACGAACGAAAACGAAATTTGGCAAAATTTTACTCCAGTAACAATGCTAACTGTATACATGACCTAAGAACCTCTTTAAAAAACTTGAAATGTGTGTCTTCTACTTACCTTTAGAATTTTATTGGAATGGTAAATATTTATTAAAAAAACAAATTGTACCTGTATGTTATACATAGTGATACAAAATACAAGGACAGTTTGATTTTGTCGAAGCTGTGCTTTGAAAAAATTAAATGTGAACTATGATGAAACTTTTAGAAGGGAAATAAATAGAAACTGCATGCAATTTTTGGAATATTTCAGCTTCAAGTTTAACAACGACCGCATTTTGTACAGTAGTTAGTCCTTAGTTTTTAGATAAGCAGAGGGAAGTAGTCGCCTTCTGAAATTTCTGAATTTTTAGTGCCAACTCATTGCCGAATTTATTTACAGCCCACGAGGAGCAATAATGAATTCACATACGATACCAGTTCTTCTGAAATTAACTTTCGCATTTCAGCCAAATAATACACAAGTGGCATAAAAGTTTTGGCCCGTCATCGCTGAAGTGTAAACTTTGAGTCTTAACATGGCAAATAATGGTTGCTAATTCAACGTCGGACAATAAAATACGCATGGATCTGCATTCTGCAATGAAATAATGATCAAATTACCATTTGCAACAATGCGGGATTGTACTTCTTGGTTTAATCAACTTCATTCCAGTTCCTGCCAAAGAATTGGCGCTTTTCTCACTAACCTTGTTATACATTATCCATATCATAATATTTTGTACTCTCTGCGGTATTTCGACGCTGTTCGCGGAATTTCCTTAGTCGATGCGTCGCTATAGAGGCTATTTTGCTTTCTGTTATTTCAGAATCTAAGCATCACATCGTTGGATGAATGAACGGCGTCGAAATACTACAGAGAGGAGAGTGCGATTATAATATGGGAGAAAAGATCAAATTTTTTGTTTCACAGTAAAAGGTTTTATAATTATAAATGTTACTAGCGCAACATGGCTGACATCTCAGTAAAACAAAAGGAAAGCGGCGTCAAAGTTTTGGCCTATCGCCAAGGGAAGTGGCATGCCAGACTCAGGTACACATACGCTGCAAAGTTGGTGTGAGTTCGACGCCGACCGATAAAACTCATGCCGAACTGGATGTCTAGTAATTGTAGCATTTTAAAAAAATCGATTCATTATAAACTGTAAGAACTAAATTTTTCTCTAGACAGGCTCAATGGCTTAAATTACATGTAATGTCTAAGGAATTGAAGCCACTCGGTAATGTTGACATGGAAATAGCTATATTACGAAAACATGCACGTTATTGCTTGGCTCGACAGGAAACTAAATTAAACTTAATGTAGTGGCTCAAACCCTTTTTTCTTTAGATACTTTAGATGACTTTAACGTCCCGTGAATTTCTAACGCTTAAATTTGAAATATGTAAGCTATGCGAATAGCTAACGTCTCCAACTTTTGTTTTATAGAGTCTACTGGCGCAATTACGATATTCTTAGCGAATGTATATTAGGCAGAGTTAGATTTGCAGTTGGTGGATGAATGGAAATTTTAATAGCTAGAAACGTTGTAGCAGCTTTCAGCCTTGTTAAAGCTCAAGCGGCGTCGAAATTTGTCTGGATTTACAATAGTTCTTTATCATCCTGACCACTATAAGTACTGATCAGGTAAAGATATAGAAATGTTGAATCTTGAAGTAATATCGTAAATTTCCAAAGAAGTTTGGAGCCGCTCCGTTGTATTGTTTCTGTGGAAAAATCCATTATGTCGTATCCTCAAGCATAAATATTTCCGATCCGGAATTCGGTTCGGTCTCATATATATTACCAAAATAAGGACCGTTGTAGTGGGGTCGTCAATAATGAAGATAATTACACAAGTCTGGTCGCGACGATAAATACAATATTTTTATACCCCTTAGCCAATTGTTCTATTGTAACGTCATAACAATTTCGGTATTTGAAATCTAATGTACCGATTGTACTGGATCTACGATGTGCATGACCATCATCTCAGCCAATAAATTAACCACCGGCGTCAAAGTCTTGACCCATCGCCACGGCAGATCTTTCAAACTCAAGTCCGCATACTTTTTATTAGACCCTTACGGTGCGACACTAGGTGGTAATTTGACGCCGCACAATAAAATCTGTGAAGGACCAACGACAAGTCCTTATTAGCCCCACTTGAGTTACGTTGTTACTTGTCCAGCTTGGCATTAAAATAAGTTAGCCTTTTCCATCAACAAAAAGCAAACAACAAAGTGTACATTTGGGTTATAATTCGAAAAATTATAAAAACATGTGCAAAGTACGAAAAGAAAGAGAGGAAAGAGTTGGGCAATTTTTTTATGGTTTGATGTGCTCAACGTGTTACTTAAGGATTTGATTACAAAATAATGCATAAATCCCAACGATCTTCGTGTTAATTGCTAAATGCAGAAAAAATTTGTATTTTTTATGGAAACAAGATTTACAAATTTTGACCCATTTCAAATATAAAGCTGTTCCATTCAGAACTGCAACTGAAGGTGATAAAGTTTCAAAATGGACAAAAAATGTGTGCAGTTGGCATCGTTGTCAGCCCAGATTTACCCAATCCGTTAATATCAAAATGAGCCCACGATTTGCGCCATAACCAGGAAAATGAAGCAATGAGCTTATGAACACAATCGATTGGTTTTAGTCTACGTGTTTTTGAATTAATAAAGCTTCATTTGTGATTTTAGGACGCACAAACATGATTAGCAATAATAGTGATTGCCATTAAAATCGATAAATACAGATTAATTATAGCGTGATTTGAATTGAAATTTGCTGTTGTTGCTGTCACTGTGATTGAACAGACCACGCCGAAATCGTTTCCAATTTGCAGACTTTGTTTGAACTGGCATGACACGTAACACAACAATTCAATTTGACTAAGCTCACAGCGAATTACGTTCAAATGGTTAAATGACTTGATGCAATCAAATATTTAGCATAATCTGTTGTCCTTGCATTACCGTTCTTTGGCTTTGTTTACTATGTAAATCGGACAAACATGACTACAATTGAATTGTCCATCTCCAATGAATTTGGTTCCTACTACCACTCTCAGTTTTGTTCTTCCCTTGTCCTTCGAAAAATTCATTCATTTGCTCGCTGACCTACGGCAAGCATGGATAAAAATAAAATTAAAATTCCGCTGGCTTGTTTGTACTCTCTAGTGTATTTTACACTGCAGATTCAGATCAGCCTACAAGAAAATAGTGCAGAAAAATCGATAGATTTATCAATGAGATCCCGCTGTGGAATTCACATTGTCTACTACGACTGGAACAAGTTGGACAATTTTTTGTATATTGACCAAATCACTGAATCAATACATCGACATTCTCTCGTTCACATGAAAGAGTCCGACGCCACTTTTAAAATTACGTTTCAACTGCTCGACAATTTTTCTAAGGAGATGGTGACCGAGAAAAAAATCAGAAATTACAGTAAAAATGACAGCTTGGATCAAAATATGACCGAAGTTCAAATTCACGCGAGTGTCCCCATGGAGTTTCATCGAAATTTTGATCGAAATATTAGGCAGCGTCTGGGAGGTCACTGTCAATTTGTGATGTTTTTTATGGGAGGTCAAAGTGCACGGAACTTTTCAAAAGACCAAAAATTGCTGAATTTTGATAGAGACGAAATCGAAGAAAATTTTGTGACCCGTGAAATTTACCGGAAAAACAGTCCTCGTCATGACAAGTTTGTGTTTTTTTCGTTTGATCCCAAATCGATCGAAAAAATGTTGGGGTCACAGTGGATTCTCAAGTTGAAAATTAAGTTTGGCGTTCTTCTCAACTTGAAGGATAAAAATGTTGGTCAACTAGTGCCAAAAAGTGAGGTCAAAAACAAAATGAAAGCCAGGACTAAGGTCAAAGGTCAAGCAAAAGCGAATGTGAAAATGGCCTGGGATTTTGACCCCCATTTCGCAACTTTGATAGTGTGGGGTGAAAAAAGGGACCAACAAATCATCGCCAATGCTCACTGCACAAAATTCGCGACCGCATCGAAAAAAATGGCAGAAAATCTAGCAAATTTTCTAATGGGTGATTTTAAACCAAGTTTTGAAAATTTCAATATAGACTTTGATTTTGGGCGAAATTCTGTTCGGGAAAATTTTTGCGGGCAAACGGTTCTCGCCCACGCCTTTGTGATTGAACCCTACATAATTTTGGACCAGGTGCGGAATCCCATCGGCGGGATTTATTACAACTCTTTTATAGCCACCGCTCAAGCTTACAATTTTTCGTACAACCTGGACCTCGCCCCTTTCAAAGGGGTCATCCAACGGCCCAGTGGTGTGTGGACCGGGGCGATCGCCCAAATAATTTATGGGAACATGGACCTGGTTCTGGGCGCGATTCAAACATACGAACGAGACCCTTATTTGGATTTCCCTAACCATATCGGTTTCATGGGCCTACATTTTATGACGGGGCGACCAAAAATTGTGGTCAACTTTAGGGCCCTCCTTGACCCCTTCGACCGTACCGTGTGGCTGACCCTTCTTCTTAGTTTTTTCTCAATCTTTGCCCTTCTCCTGTTTACTACCCATTTTCTTTCCATTTTTGAAAACCACAGCGAGATCAACCTGACAGGTCCCCAAAATCGGAGTAGGTACAAAATTCAAAATGGCGAACAGATTTTTGCCGCCTTTGCCATGGTCTCGTGCCCAATCCTGGAACAATCGCTGCCTTTTCCTACAGAGTCAGACCATAACTCTCGGGTCCCGGAAAAAATTCGCTTCCCTTTAATCCTCTGGATCTTTCTCTGCCTCATCATCATAAACTATTATAAGAGCAACTTTACCGCCCACGTGACCTTCCCAAAGTTCAGCACCATCCCCCGGACCTACGCGGACCTGGCCAAGGCCCAGGATTATACCGTCAAGCTGATGAACTACAAGGCGGCCGACTACGTTTTTCTGGACAAGTCCGAGGTCCCCGCGCACAAAAAGGTGCGCTCCCGGCTCATCCTGGAAAACCGCCATGTCCAGTGCATTTTTTCGGCGATTTTGGACCACCAAACAGCCTGCATCGGGTTCACTCTCTTTGCCCTCAGCCACCTGGCGAAAAATGCTACAATCCGTCAAAACTACAGTCCTCTTGTTTTGTCCCGGGACACGGCCACCAACTTTATCCTAAACATGGGCTTGACCCGGGGGTCCAAATATTATGAAAGTTTTTGTAGTGTCAACTCAATTTTGAGGGACACGGGACACATTGTTCAGTGGACCAAGGACACATTTGAGCTGAGGGTCAGGGAGGGCAGTCAATGGTTGGCTCGAAGTTCAAGCCCAACTGCAAATTCTAGTGGAGAGACCGAAAAAAAGGACAACCGGCAAGGTCAAGGTCAAGGTCACAGTCGCCTGTACAAAAAACTCAAGGCTATTTTGGACCTGGACGAGGACAAAGATTTCCAGCCCTTTACAATGCACCACGTCCTTTTCTCCTTTTTTGTGTGGGGTGCAGGGATTTTTTCGGCGTTTTTTTCCTACCTTTTTGAAATGCTGTGGCGCCCTGTGTTTAAGTTTGCGGGTGCCATTGTAGATTTTGGAAGAAAATCGTATGCAAAACTAAATCTGAGTACACGACGAATGTCTTTCAGTTCTCATGTAATTAAAGGTATCAGAAAATAAATGGAGAACCTAAAAGATAAAACGTGTCTTAGCGAAAGAAATGCTAAACTGATTTCAATCATTTTAATTTCATTTTGTGTATCACACTCGTAAATTTAAAATAGCGAATTAAACTTTGCAAATTCGTTCAAGATCACAAGTTTCTGCAATATGTTGAAATTCCTTGAAAAACTTGTCATAACCGCAAATCCAATTTCCATCGCATGCAGGAACAGCAACCTTTAAAAAATCCCAAAATTCGGCAAGTTACATAATTTACGGTCAAAGTTTTTGAAATAGTCTATGTGATGGAAAAAAATTACCTTTTCTTCCGATACCAAAGTGCCAATTTGAAAAGGTTCGTCCACGTCCTTGGGACAGCTGAATAAAATGAAGGCAATGTTAGAGGCAAAGGTTCCCATTTTGGTGCTCCGCCATTTTCTTTCGGATTCTTGTTCAAAGGAGGCACTGGTCAAATTGTGATCTTCCCGGTATAACCCCATTCTTGCATAAAATTTTAACAGGGTTCCACTATGTCCAAAATAGGTAGTGACAAGTCGAGAGGAAATTTCACTGGACTCCCCGGTTGCGATACTTTTTATTCGAGCACTGATGAGACAACCACAAAACAAATGCTTTCAAAAAAATTAAATTTTATCTTACTGAACAAGTAAAACTTGTTGGTGAATTTATTTTCAATATTAATTAAATACCTGAATATTGACAAAAGATCTTTCAAAGGTGTACACGCCTGCTCGTAAGTTATTTGATAGGGATATCCGTCCATGTAGAAATCCTCCAAATCCTCTGAATACTCCAACACTCGAAATTCCTCTTTTGTAAATACAGCACACCACTCGGATAGAGTCCCAGGGTTCCATGCTGTCTCGTATCTACAGGCTGAATACATTAATTCCACATCTGAAGCAGCAATTTCTCGATCTATAATTCCTAGGCGAGATTGCACATTTGCTACGACATTTTGAAAAACTTTTGACTGCACAAAACGAACAGATTCACTTTTGGCTTCCGGGTTATCATCAACTTCTTCAATCCATTTTTGACAGGTCTCGTAAAACTAGTTAGGAAACAAACAAAGTTTTTATAGAAAGGTTCTTGGTT
The DNA here is from genome assembly GCA_034698285.1 of Sminthurinus bimaculatus. NCBI lineage: Eukaryota > Metazoa > Arthropoda > Collembola > Symphypleona > Katiannidae > Sminthurinus > Sminthurinus bimaculatus. Next base: position 557 of record JAQIVE010005919.1, on the reverse strand, counting down.
CATTTACCAAGGATTAAGTTGACAATAAATGTGGGTTGTTAGAATTCTTTCTGAAATGATGTGTAAGTTGTAAGATTTACGTTAACAGTTAATAATAACAGGCATTTTTACAAAGGACATGGGACGCAAATAGTGTAAGAATGTTTTGCCGTTTTTTTTGGCCCAAATTTTGCACAAAGGTAGAGGAGACCTTCCTGAACAATGTTTAAATGGGAAGTTTTGCGGGGGAGTGACTTCCCTGGATTCTGTGACCCCTTGAAGGTCACCATTGTAAAAACATTAAAACACATATTAAACCACACTAAATACATATAATGGCATAAAAAACACACCACGGGCACCCAAAACCCTTGCCAAAAGTGTACCAACTTGTCCCCACCGTCTAACATCAATCGCATGACCTCCAGAGGTCATACAAGTTAACACAGGGTCGGGGAAGTTTTTCTGTTTGATTTCAACCAAACCACCACCAAACGCCTCCTTTTGCCTCCCTGATGAAGGTTCAAATGGACCATTTTGCGGGGGAACGACTTCCTTGACCTCCAGAGGTCATACAA
>JAQIVE010005918.1:0-12186 GCA_034698285.1 Sminthurinus bimaculatus | reverse complement strand
TGAGGGAACCAAAAGGAACAAAATGACGGGGTATCTGCTTGAGAAATAAAATAAAGTTCATTTGTGGACCAGTCTAATATATACGTATACAAAGTACACATTACCCACAAATAAATACGAAGGGAGGCAAGCAGTCATCAACATTGACTAAATTCAAAGGAGAACTACACACAAACTATCCGGACGCCGGTGAGAGAAATACGGCTGCTAGACATGCATGCATGCTTGCAGACGCACCTCTCAAAATTTATTCCATGGATGACTTTTGCAAACTTTTCTCTATCCTCTCTCTCTCTCTCTTTCTCTCTTACTCTATCTTTCCGTGATTCTTCACTGCGATGTATAATCTATCTATATAATATAATGTATTTGTATACAATGGTGGTGGTATGAAAAAGTTGGGAATTTTCAACTAAAGTCAATACCAAAACTTATTCCCCCTAATTGTAAGTACGTTACACACAATGATATAAAAACTATGCACCTTTTTTCTGACGTGTTTATACAGGCGTACGTGCGGTGCCATTCATAAAAGTTATGCTTTGTCGTATTATTATTGTAATTTGCAAAATCTTTGCGTGTAGGTAAGTACGTCTACATAATATATTATGTACATATATATACGCGTTTGCCAGTATTTGTTCTGTGTGTCACGTAAATACCAACTTTTACCAGTTCATTATGATGATTACATACACGTAGTAGTACATATGTAGGTATATGTATGTAGTATGTATTATTATTATTATTACTTCTGACCGATTGTGCATAAGAGATCGTGTGTGAATGTACCACACCTTTACAATCATATTATGTATGTATTCTCATATGTTTACATAGACTATAGGTGTACAGTAAAAACACAAGCAATCAGAGGAAAATTCACAGCCAGATAATACCAGATATACCTCAACCATGTACACTATGTACAGTGTACATATTTGAAATATTAGTTGATAGCAACCTTTTGATTTCTTCACTTTATGGATATGGATTGCATGCATGGGCTCTTTACCATCCGAGTTCACACGTCCTGAATCCAAAATGGACGAATGATGCATAAATACCTGTGTGGACATTATGTAACCCTTGGAATGCTTATGGTTAAAATTAAAACACGACTCGAGAGTTCAAAGCAAAATCCAAGTGCAACAAGCATCAGGGCTATGTATCTTTATTTATGTATGTCTGACGTGATGTGACTCATGGATATAAAAAACTTTGGCTTCTTAGTCTCATTCTCATGCAAACACATTTCACTTTCTCCGACAATCTTTTGACATTAAGAGCACACTCCATTATTGCGTAGTAGGGGTCTGCGAATGACGACGACATTGGCAAAAGTGAGTCGATGGCACTGTAAAAAATCTAGTGTCATTAAAAAATACACCATTATCATGCTCTTTTTTGAAAATTTTGACAATAAAGGTCCAACTTTTTGGCCATAATATATGTATAGTCTCTTTCAATTCTTCAGGATAAATCCACGCTGTGCTTCCTTTTTGAAAATAAAATAAGTCAGAGTAAGGAACACAAACGACAAAGAGACCAAGACAGCCGCATCCTGTCCAGTACAGTGAAGAAATGGTAGAAAAATAACTTTTCTTTGGAAATGGCAAAGTTTTTTTTGCGCTAAAAATATCTATGTAGTTCGACAATAGAAAACTTGTCCATATTCAATAACAAAGAAATCAAGATCAAGAATCAGAGTTGATAAAATGGAATTTCTACTGTAGATTATAGTACAGTTAGATAAATTGCCATTACATGATATTTTTATGCATGGTGAAAGTTTTCAGCAGCATTGAAGTTCCATGCACAATGCAGATATTGCACATCCTAATAAAAATCAAGTTAGCAAGAGCAAGTATTATTCAACCTTTTATACATGGTTCATGGTGCCAGTTTATCGATTACGGGACTGACCTGGTACTATGAACACTGAGCACATAATATGTATGCGCCCAACTGAGTATTAGTCTGATTGGAAGTAGATAAAGGAATTATTTTTAATTAAAAGCTCACCCATTTATTGTCCAGCGTCTCATTCCCTTGACTATTTTCGGTCGGAGAGTTTTGTCTGCTTCTACTTTGTACATATAATAATATGTAGTAGAGGAAACGACAAGTTGCAGAAGAAGGAAACGAGTTGAGGTGCTACTGTAACTATGTAGTATACCAGTGTATATATATGTGTTATTACAGGCTTGGTATAACACACTCTCCAACTTTGACAAAAGTTACTTTTAACTTTGTTCCTAAATGAATAAAGAAACCTTTTAACTTTGTGGTAATTGTGTCCTTAATTAAAATCCCCGCACGGATTAGCTCTCTCATTCTCTACACAAACACAGATTAAGTTAGATCCCTAGTCTATATACCATATTCTATTTTGTATAGCTGCACAACTCAATAATATTGTACAATACACAACGTTACAAGGAGAGGAAAACTCAATCATTTTGATACCCCAGTAAAATAGTGAAAGTGCTTGATAATATGTATTATGTATGTCTTCTATACATGATATAAATATGTATGTATGTATACAGTACAATACACAAAGATTTATCTTTTCATTCAGTGTATTTAATTTACTATTTGTTGAATGGTAGTTCGATATACATGTACAATGTACATCGTACATGTATAAATACTGAGAATGGTGCTGAAATTCCGAGTGAATGGAAATCACATAATTTTGGACGTCTTGAATGAAACTCTTGAGCCTCTCCATGTGCGCGTAGATACACCAACATGAATTTAGATGAGACCAAGTTGATTATGCACGTACAGTTATTGCACAAGAGTCTATAGAAATGCAAAGTTACTTTTTGGGATCAAACGGAGCAAAATCTCCGACATAGAGAGAGAGGGACAAACAGAGACAGAGAGTAACGTCATTAGTATTCCTGTATACAAAAGGAAAGCTGAGCAAAACGAGAGATTTCCTGTTCGTTTGTGAGCAAAACTAAATCATTTAGGAGGAAAAAGACGTAGCGGACAAAAATATAGGTAGCGACCGCTCTCTTTTGGATCTAAATATGCGAGTTAACGTCTCTGAAGATGAGTGAGTTCCTACAAATGTATGTATGAATGCAGGCATAGGCAGGATCACACATTCAAATAGAAACAATCAGTTTGCCAAAGCTCTTATTGCAATCTCTGTTTTATTCTCTCATTCCTTTTTGTTTCATCAGACCGATGTCTGTATATGCACATCCTTGCTTTAAATGTCCTATAAGAGCACGATCTTATTGTGTTCTTCCTCGTCATTGGTATACATGCATATAATGTACACACTACACACGTATGGTACATTCTACATAGTTTTCTTTTTCGCTTGTGGTTGTTTTTTTGTACAATTCTTAATAATAACGTTGGCTATATTGTACCCCAAAAATATAAACGAAGCGTTCAACTTTGTCCGTCTAACAGCCGAAGACTTTTATCTAATCTGCGGAGCATCCAACTAAATAATTTTATGAATATACATATGAGATACTCACATTCTAACGATAAGTATGTATGTTATGTACGGATATTTGTACAAATGTATATCTACGAATTGAAGAATAGAAATGCTCAAGCTGAAACGGCACAAGATAAAAACTTGTATCTTTGATGATGATAAATGGAGTAAAGTAAAGAACGGCAAATCTCAAATGTGCGACTCAAGAAACTCCAAAAAGTTAAGTATTTTTGTACTCTCTGATAATATGCATGTACAGATTTACAGTACACTTACATATAGATGCTGATTTAGGCAAATTACCAGGTCTACATTAATGGGAGGGAATTATTATGGGTATTTAGCAACATATGCACACACATACAGATAATATGTAGTGTAGGTACTTGTATTTAACTATATGTCATAAAAGACTACGAGAAACATAAAGAGGAATCAAAATGCGGCTAAACTACTAATCGTAAAGTCCAAGTAGGAATGTAATGTCATAAATAAAACTTGATTTGTGTTCTCTGCCGGTATTATGTGAAGGATGTACATATTATGAACTTATTATACGACTTTTTGATAAGAAAAACTTTTGACAGAATGCCTAATTATTATTCTTAATCGTCTTCTCTTACTAAATTCAACAAGTTTTCCAAGAGAAACGAAGCAATAAGTTGTAGAGTCCGTGATTATATACATATATGTAGTTATGACGAGCGTTGTCAACTATAATTCCAAGACAATAATCATGAGTTTCAAATTTACCTACATGGCTCTGTTTTTCTTTTCTGCTGTGCATGTACAATATTTATTTACCTATAAAGATGCACTATAACATATAATATAAGTATTTATATTGTACGAGGAAGGAGTAGTAACGAGCAATCTAATTTCTAGATGCTATTATTATTATTTCACTAATTTCACATAACGATTCTCCTTATGTATTTAATCTGTGTATTTATTTATACATACAGTACATATTGCCTATACATGCATCAGCTTTAAAAAGGTTATCACGTTTTACAAGTAGATGGATATATAATTATAGGCATATGTACTTCATCATGCACCTACTCCTTTTGACGGCAAAAGTATGATTGTGACAACTTTAATCTCGTTCTCAAATTTTATAATTGCTTGATTACATAGACAAGACAACAAAACAACCGCTTCATAATATATAATCATATAAATACATGTATGTAAGTTTGGGCCAAAAGCAGACGAGAAAATACCATCAGAATACGACTGACTATAAATGCATCAGGAAAACAGGTCTAATTATTTGACGATTCGTCTTCATGTGTAGATAATATGATATACACAACGCATAGGTAATATGAAAGCTTTAATTATTGTGTATGTTGTACTTTTATGTACATATTATTTTGATTGGTTCGCAGAAATAAACTAATATGCATGTACACAAGCTGTTCAAGTAAAATATAGATATTTCACTAATTAAAATTGTGTTCAATAATGTAAGTCGAGCATTTTGTGCTTCGCTTTACAATTTATATTCCTGATTTAATATACATATTGGGTACATAAATAGGGAGCTAAATACGAACCCATCAATAATTAGTTTAGCTTTTAATGCGCCAAAAGTTTCATTTTAGCATTGAAAATGAAGCTCTTTTCATCATTTTATTAATTATCACAGATGGTTGTTGTTTGCCTCCCATGTTTTATTATGTATTTATGTGGTCAACTGAAAGCAACTAAAGTTTGTAATTTTCGTCAAGTGTGCGCCTTTGTCGGCCCTTTGATATTCTGTATGAACTATGAACTTCCATGCCAAGCTACAAAATCATTGCCAGTATTACCAATAAAGTCAATCTGTATCTTCGATTTGATTCAATTCAATTTCAAGTGAACATCACATTACTCTATCGATACAATAATACATGAGTAGAGTACAATAATCAGCTAAAAACAAATCTATTACTGTTTTAGTGCTTACATGATAATTATTAAGCTAAAAACAACGACTCAAATTTTACAAATTAATTACCCAATCGAGTTTTACATGAAATCAAATACAAAAAATGGTATGTAAGTGTGAGTTCAAGTGGTTTGGACTAGCCTATCTTCCTTGAGTTCCTTGTAATAAAAAAAATTATAATGTACCTACACAGTATAGCAAAATATTATTGGCACAACAAAAGGTATGAATAATTTAAGGACATTCACGAATTAAAATTCTGTTGCACATGTGTATTTATGTACATTGACGAATGCACACAACAGAATACAAAGATTTTGTGCAGATTCAGATGCATACATATACAATACACATATATTATACGTATAACGGTCATAAGAGTTTGTTAAAGTTTAAATTGTTATACATACATACATTCACAAACTTTACTAGGGAAACTACTTTTCAATCCTCAGTCATCACTGATGAATGATGCTGTTTGGTCGTGATTTAACTGTAGCATTATAATTAGTACTATATTATCTCAAGACAGCCTAATCAAGTTTATTGTTTTTCTAATTTATGTTGTGTCACAATAACAGAACCTACATGTCATAATACACTCCATTAATCAATATACGAATACATAATATGTATACATATATCTAAGATATTTATGAATTCATCAGAAGCTCATTGGCATGTCAGCTTACAGCTCTCCTTTTAACTCGTCTATGCATAAAAGTACTTGGATGTGATCCTATGTGACGGTAATCAATGTAAATCCCTACATTATATATTTTACACGTTTACACACTGTACGTATACATACCACTACAATACTTCATACACATGACACGTACAACATCTACAAAACCTATCCAATATTTTATTGGTGTGCATGACTTTGGATTCAAAGCCCATTTCCAGCGTGTATTAAGCTATAAGCAGGGTGTAATTAGGCATTGTGTGCACAATGTACAGTGTATTCATGTGTGGACATCTGGAATACAAACACTGACAACTGCACATAAAGCAGCCAATTAGGAGCAAACAAATAAGGGAACATTTAAAGGTGGAGTTTTGAGTGACCATAATAATATACAGAGTATTATGATTTTTCATCCAATAAAAATGAAAAATTTATTTTCTCTCTGTCATTGAGTTTATGTACTTAAGATCCTTTATTCCGATTATACATATGTACTTGTTACACAGAGGATGTGATTAAGAGGTTTATTAATTAAAACCGCCAGTCCAATTCAACAAAAGTCACGTAATATTGCACATAAATATAGAAGCACAAAGAACAATCTGCTTCCATGTAACTATGTATATATGCACAGGCCTGTTGGAAAACTGGAGTACAATGTACACTGTACACACACACAGCGCGGTTTTTAGGATAATATCTAAAGGTGTTGACTGATAATAAATCTTGTTCACCAAACGCCAGCCTTTTCTCCTGTATGCCCTGTACTATTGAATGGTACGAGTGTTTACATTTATAAAGAAAAACTCTGATTCTGATTACCAATGCCTTTGTCTATATTTGCACTTGTAAAAGGTAAAAGTACAAAAGCGACCACAGTGGGCTCCTTTTTCTTTCCTTTTGCTGTACATATTGAACTTGTATAATATATAGTTAACTGATTCATCCGTGTTCCGTACAAAATGTCAACGAAAAAAGTTGTACATATTTACAAATTTTTTGTAATGTCGTACATGTAATAATACACATTGCTGACATATTTTTTTATAATACTATCCTGATATGTATACTAGTATATTTACCTCTCATAACATAATGTTACAATGTGTGTCAGACACAGTGTACACATGTTTGAGCTCTCTTGACTCTAGATTATGGTTGTAGAACATAGCATAAAATTACATTTATAACTACTTTTAGTACCCAATTTAAACCTGAACGAGTGTATGTATATTGTATATGTATACATAAATATTCAGAGATTCAAACCCTTGCATCTTATATATATGTATGATGTACGACTTGTTTCTTGTGTGTGTGAGCTGTCAAGAACTGTACGCGTAAATATGCATTAAGACAAATGATGCTATAAATACAGGTCGTTTTTTACCTGTAGTTATCATTGTAAAAATCGTGCTATTATATGTACATAATATTACATATCCTACATTCTGTACATTGTGTCTAAGCATAATTTTACTAAAGACTCGTTTCTTTCACGTTATGTTTAGATAAATACATACCTCAGAATGTACAGGGACATAGTTAAGTCTTCTATAGTTACGTGCACGAATTGATTAATTTCGATCTGACAATGTTTAAAGGGCAATGAAATGAGTAAATGCTTGTATACACAATACACAGATGTACATTATATATACATTATGCAATTTTTAAATATCAAACAGGTTACGTCCTTTAGCAAAGGTTGCTCCTGTTTTTTTTACCTCGCCAGTCAACACAAATTTCAGCACCATATTAAACGATTGTTTTATCTAGCGGTAGTAATGCGTGAATACGTGTTTCATGCATAATTTGATCTTATTTTTTATTTGATAAATTAAACAACAATTCATTTGTACTTGATAAAATGTAATAACTAAGTAAGGAATGCAAAAAGTTGTCTTTTGTAACAGTTGTCTCGACGGATATACTAAAGACTTGCAAAAATTAGCAAAAAATTTTAAGTTCACAGCTTGCTTCCAACTGTATTAGATGCCTTGTAATAGGATATTGTGTTTGCAGGGCCAACAAAAAATTGTAACCAAAAGCAGCATTCTGGGGCATAGATTCTAACCTGTGTGATTCACAAATCATCAGTATGACAAATCACATGAATTATTCACAAAAGAATTGGGATTGGGTATTGAAGATGTTTGCCCCTTAAACTGAAACGTAATAGTTTGTGTGCATCTTGGAAAAAGTTAAAATGCCACTGAAAACTAAAAAAGTACTTTATCTCCATTCCATTTTGGTTGATATTTTAAGCACTTTTGACATTTAATTAAACTACTGAATGATAATGAAGCCTATAGATTCTCTGATTATCTTTTTGCTTTTTATTCCAAATTTTCATCTGCACTGTACTACTCTTTTCAGCAATATGTAATATTGTAAATATTTTGTGGCTGAAAAAGCCAACCATGTTCTCCGCATCCTGTGCAGGAAATCGCAAAGAACTAAGAAATGTTTTGGGGAGAAAACCTCGCAAAACATTTGCTTTAGTAGTTTAGAGCTACATATGTATAAAGGGCAGATATTTATATTGCATGAATTCCTCAAAAACTTTAGGTTTGGTGAACTATGGAAAGCTTTCATTATCGAATCAAATTCTGTGCATAATTTCGCAGAATATTTTGTATTCGAATATCATGTATGCGATTGATGTACTACTGCATATTATAACATTTATATTTTTTGAACACAGTAATAGGATGTCCACAACAAACACGAGATGAAGTTTGCGGTTTCTGTATGTTAATTTCGTGACGGAAAAGTGTGGGATCTGCGACTCGTGAGTGCCAGAAATGAGATTAATGAAGTTTACTTTCCTTCACGTTACTTTTGACTTTCCTAATAAAAAAAAGCGGAAAAATCTTTGGCTAAAACGCCATGGCATATTCATATATCTATATACACTTTTTTCAAACTTCCACCACACAACATGGATATACGCTATATACTTCATTATTTCCACTATTATTTATTATCGGTGGTTCGTTGTCGGTTGTCGGTAAAATCAAAACAGATTACTTCATACACATGCACACAACAAACAAACAGTAATATAAATACATATGTGCATGTATATGTAGTTTTATGACTACAGAGTTTTGTTAGTTTCCAATTTGGAAACTAACAAAAACAAAGGAGAGGAAAATAATTGGTTATTTGCATGGTCATAATTTAAATTATGAGGAATGAGGACTACAAAATGTGCTACAGATATACATATTATAACCATATTTAATATTTATACATACATACTGTGTTTTGCCCCTGCATTATGACGGAAAGATGAAATTCTTATCACGTTTCTGTTGTTTCATCCGCGCATTTAAAACCGCAAATGTGCACAGCAAAATATAGGTCTTACGTGAATAATTGAATGTTTGGTGCTAAGAACTAAGAACTGTATCGTCATGAAATCATGAATCGGAAAATATCATGGAAATGTATACGTGTAACACAGCCCCAAAAGTCAATTTTTTCAGGGGTTCTTTTCAGCATACATTATAAGTATACATACGTACATAATATTATATTATATTGTATTGCATCTTACAACAAGTAAGTGAAATCTATAAAAAAAACACACATATGTATGTATCTGTATATAAAGCATGTGTGGTGTTTAATTAAAATTGAACCCCCTTTTGAACATGCACAAACCATGCTAATAAAGCTTCATTGAAAAGTATCATACATTAATGTATACGGGCAAATTTAATGTCTCTAAATAACGCTTGCATAATAATTAAAAGCTGTTAAAACCGAGATTTTTAGCCTAAATTTTTAAGAAAAAATGTCGTTGAGAAAAAACAATGTATACCTATAAGCATACATGGTCACTTAAAACTTGAAGTCATAGTGGCAACACATCCGACAGTATTTTTACAAAACATAATAAAAAAAAGTTAAGCTTCATCTTCCTCTGCTTATCAGTTATCAGTTTAATAATAATGTCAAAGTTGTATATAACCATGCATCGCATGAAATGTGTAAAATACATTAAATCTAATGTTTACATGGCCAAAAGCAATGGTTCTATGCTATATGTAATATATTTTACTACAGCATGTATCTTTTATTTTTAGACTGCTTTTATGGGACTGTATTATATTTATTCTACTACTAATAAAGCATACTGTACGCATATGTATATGCTACTCAAATGCATGGTATATTATATAACATGTCTAATGGGATATCGTAAAATCTTGCAATCTCTCATTGCCTTGGATTGATCATCATCAATTTCCGTCTCAGTCTCAGTTGACAATTGCATTATTACTCTTTTTCCATGAAGAATTTGCAATGAACCTCTATTATCCGGTATAATGCATACTTATACTTTGACCTGTCGTGTGTCAGTAATATGCACAGTGTGGACATATTTTACAACATCAATCAGATTTTCCCTTTCCATTCCATTCAATTCTCTTTGGACACGATAATATTAGAAATATACACATGGTAGATAATAATAGCAAAATATCACCAATTTGACATGGATAAATGAATAAAAATGAATCATTTCTAGTTTCTTCTTCCCTTGTATATAAACGTCTAAATACTTGTTTTAAAAAGAGCCAATAAATCTTAAAAAAATGTTAGAGTTAACGAATTAACTATTGTGTGATTATTACTGAGGATAAGATTGTTATGCTAATTATTTCCTAAACGAATTCTTTGCACAAATTAAAGCCTTGCTGAAAATTGCTATTCAAATGAAAATTTACTGGCGTTTAATACATTTTAATGACTGCTGGCTGCCTGAAATCGCTTATTATGCACATACAGCTCCAGTTTATCCCAAATGCTAGAGGTAATATGTAATACCATTGCAAAATATCCAGACTACGTAAAATGAAGAGTAAACATACCTCGTTTTTCTCGGAAATTCTCCAGCTTGTCTCCAGCCAACGTTACACAATATTATAGAAAGAATAAGTATAACGGAAGATCCGGGACTCCGAACTCCGTTCTTTCCTCTACCGGTTTCCCGAATTCACAACGTTCACTAACAAGTATTAGAATGCACACTTCTATCTATCTTTGCACATAAAGGGAGGAGAACAAAGTTTTTTGCTTGCACACGAAGCCTCAAAGCTGGAGATTCGGCGAAATTGGAATAAGAAATCCTATCAGATTTATAAAACAGTTTTAAATCACAATTCCAATTCGGTAGTTACCGGAAATCAAATTCCTACACAATTTAGATTTTAAAAATACTTTAATCTTGATGTTCACTCAATCAAAATTATAACTATCACACTCTTATATTTACACTTGAATTGAAGGTTTATGCTTTATATTTTGAATACATATATTGTGGCCTTTGTCTACTTCACTTCCGATTAATGATTTTCCATGATAAATCCCCCGTCTCTATTTTCTCCTTTGTCAAATTCAAAATTGAAGTCAAAAGTCAAAACTGACTTCCACTGCTGGGTAAAAACTATTTAAATGCATTTAAATCCTTGTTAAACGGACGAAAGAAAATAATTTTCTTCTTCCCATTTCACGATCCTAATAACTGAACAAAGAAGCACGAAACGAAAAGCAGTAGCCAATAGCAAATGCTTCAAAACCGGGTTTTCATAAAAGTAAAACGGAAGGAGGAGTAGTTTCTGGATTTAGTCTTGTAAAATTGTTGTTGCTTTTCATTCAAGTAAAAATTTTATAAAAACTCCAACTAGTTGCTCTTCTTCTTCCTTTATGGTTAATACTGTTTTAAAAAACACAAAAACACACGCACTCACCACCAAAGAAAACAATATTTAGTGTATATTATTTTTAAGTATAATATTATGTAGTCGTAATAATAATATTTTGAGGGAATATTGTGGACACAGACAATGTGAAATGTGGATGTGCCTGTAGTCTGCACACCTGACGATTCCAACAGTTATGAACATTTGAGTGAATGGAACGAGAAAAAAACAGAGAGAGAGAGAGACGAGAGGGGATGGAAAGAGAGAGGGATAGAACATATCTAATATAACCAGAAGGAATAGAATAAGTTTACCTGACTCACGAATAGTCAAATGAGCATGTTGTTATACCGCTGTATTACGTTTATAT